>QEWY01000376.1:0-251216 GCA_006503575.1 Baylisascaris schroederi
CTAAGCCAAAGCCCAAGCCCAAGCCTAAGCCTAAGCTAAGCCGAAGCCGTGGCGTAGGCCTAAGCTGGTACCTGTGCTTAAGCGTAATGCTAAGCCTCAGCCCAAGGGTGTTGGTTTTTTCTCGGTGGTATTCTTAGACCTAAGCTCCGGATTAAGCTTTTATCTAAGGCTTGGGCTATGGCCCAGGCTAAATGTTTAGGCTTAGCGTACTTATTTCCAGATTTACCATGAAAATTTTTTCATCCAGCTGCGGTTCGGTTGAGTCCATTTTTTACAGAAAATTATAATATTTGACAGATCATTAATGTTGCCAATTTATTGTACCTCTTGATTACATTAGAAAGTTCTTTAATTACAAATTTTTTACTGTTTTCATAGGAGTACACTCCTTTAAATTTTATTTGATAATGAAAACTGTGAAAGTATTTATTGTTGATAAAGTAATAGTAATGTGAATGTATTTATTGTTGGTAAAATAGTTATAGCGTAATAACAGTAATATTCATATCACATCAAATTTGCAATCACAGACATAAACATTTATTAGTTATTCCCGTTGATGTTCTTTTTACGTCCATCTTCTAGTTTATTTAACGTCTCCAATTCTTCCTCTCTCCTTTCTCCTGTAAAGAATAAATTACGCATTTTTCGCCAATATTTGGGAGTTGGGAGGTAGGAGTAAAAGGGCGAGGGGGAGAAGGGGAGGAATGAGATGAGCAGATATGCTTACAGCATCGTAAAGCTGTTCGTCAAAAACTTACATGAGCAACGATGAGATATATTGTACAAATTAACTTCGGGAATGTCAATGAAACGCTAATTTGTTCGTTTTTTTGCAAGTTTAATTTTTTTTTTGAATTTATAGGAAAGATATGATAACGCCTAGCTCTTAACTATATAAGACAGATGTTCAAAAGCTTATCATCGGCATGTTTACAACAATTTTTAGTGGAACATCAGATAGATTCCATTTACATAAACAATGCTTAATTTACTAGCATTTTTATACTGTTTCAACATTTTTTTCCAAGTAAATTCAGTTGCCTTATTGCGGAAAAAAAACGGTTTTTTTTCTCTTCCTTTCCTAGATTCTTTTTCGGCTATTTTTATCTCTATCCCTCTGTTTCGATGACCAGAATGCGATAGAACAATTTTTTTTGCAAGCTTCCGATTGGAAATGTGATATCACCAGCATTTTCTAGTGCATGAATCATTTGGTTAACATCGGATAAGACAACAGTTTAGTTCTCAGCTTTATTTTGCGCAAAGAAACGCGATGCAAAACTGTTATAGGCGGTGTAATAAACGAATTCATGCTGAGTGCTCGTCTATTATTGTAGCACGACTTTTCATTTCATCTAACAATAATGGCACAATATAAAAATCTTTTTATTGTATCGACGATTGGGCTATATGATATCACTAGCATTTCTAGTGCAGAAAACAGCTTCTAAATTGTTATTGAATTTATAGTCCACATTTTTAATACTCATTCACTAAATTAGTATCTAAATATCCTCATTCTACATATTTACATAATTTTGTCATAATGTCCATTTTCCCGATCATTCGTCTGCAAAAACAATAACACACCTATAGAAGTGGTGAAAAAGCGTATAAGCATCAAAGTCAGCGCAAAATTTTTTGTTATCATTGATAAATTGTTGCATAAATTTTCATTTAAAATAAAACCACTACAAGAATTTACATAATATCGGAAAACGTCAATGTCGTTGTGTCATTGGTGATGATGTGCCTTTTTCTGAGCATCTTTTCTGGATTAATCCAGTAAAAGTTTACCTACCTTCTTTGGATCGTTTTCCTGCACTAACAACAGAACGGAACGAAGGCACAATATCGTCTAAGGCTGTTAATTCTTGTTTTGTGAAAATCTTTTCAAGGGCAAACATTCGAAGAATCACCATAAACACAAGCTGAAATTACATAATTTCATATTGTCTTGAAATTCTATGGTGAACACATTGCACAAAATAATATAATTAAGTATAATATTATTAAACATATGTATATGTATTAAGAGTCCCGAATGATATATTTATGTTTTGATAGGACAGGATTGATCCAAAGATGCTTCATATTATAAGAATGCATGGAAACTATAAATAGGTTTATCTTTATTTTACTAAAGAAGCCCAATTCTATTCATTAAACTCGTTATTCTTTTCACTATATATGAATGAAAAGTTTGTCAAGTGAAACCTACCATAAGTGGAAACATCATCGATATAAACTTGGTATACTTGACGACGAAGAGGCCTACTATACTGAGGATCTGTAGAAAAGTGAATAAATGAACTCGCTTCATACGAACCATCCTTAACCATGTGTAATCGGGCTGCAGTATGCATACTTTCACGTCAATAGCACTTCTTTTTCTGAGCATCTTTTAGACAATCAAGCATTTAAAGGAAATGCGTTACATTGAGTTTATCGTATACCTCTTGCAACATAACCCCACTTTGTATTAGTTGAATAATTTTTAGCAAAATGACGAACATATAATTCATTAATGAAACAATTGTTAAATTAGTTAATTTTAATTTATTTAGTATACTCCAATATGTTAGGAAATGAATAGCGCTGCCACTGATGTGGTAAAATTTGTGTCATTTTATAACGATTCCATCATAAAGAGAAAATTTTTTAAATGGTTTGTGAAAGTGGCGGAAACGGCCAAAATATTAGGACTTTATTGTGCATATCTTACTTCTCAATGGTAATTTATGGCCAAATGAGTGAGACGCAGAGACCCTCCAGCACGTTTTCTACTTGTTTTAATATATTTCGACTTAACAAGGATATTTCGGTCGTTGAATTCGTTAATTTACTTGTAATTTACTTCTCTATGCACTGTGATTTTTTTCAACGGCATAGAGAAAAATTATGTCTGTGTGTGGGTATGCATATAAATGTTTACTTATTCGCAAAATCAGATCATAGGTTCTAGGGTCGTCATCTATATCAGCAGTTATTGCTATCTAAATCCAACATGACATCACAACTCAATTTATTCCACCATCACCTAAGCACACTCTGAAATGGAAATCTTTAAGAGAAAATTTTTTAAATGGTTTGTGAAAGAGGCGGAAAATTTTGAAAAAAAATTTGAAATTTTGTTATATTTTATGCACATGCTCGATGTATAACAACTCGCATAGCAAAATTTCGGTTTGTTTTTCGGTTTGTTTTTTAAAAATGGTTAAGAAGTTGACATTGTCAATGTACCTGATGTTTAATAGGCATGAAAAGCATTGAAATACGTTGAACAAATTGTAGACCAAGCATCGATACGACACCCATATAAAGGAAGACACCAATGAGAACCGGTAGCGGCACCAACTCAATTCATATCTATCGCATAGGATCCAACGCAACAACAATGATTTCATTCCCCATTCCCACAGGCGATGCAAAAAAGAGATTACCTAATTCAGCTAAGCGTAAGGTAAGCATCTTTGCTACCGCTATCAAGTAGTCAATGGGCCAGTTCTTTACTCTAGCACTTTATCATGCCCGAACATATATGCTAGGCTTATGATTTAAATTTTTCGTGGAACTTGAAAAATTTTCAGGAATTTAAAAAATTTCAACAAACATAATTCTTCCCTGGGAGAGTTCTCTTGTTCATCTATATCGTCTCATCGATCGCATATTTAAGTTCTAAATCATTACATAAAATTTCTTTTTAAACCTTTTTTCTGTTTTAAAATTTCAAGCTAAAATACGTGTGAGATTAAAATCCGATTAAATAGAAATTGTTCATTTACTTGATGCGTTTTGTTGCACTGAACTAAGGGGAATATTCATATGCAAATGTACTATCAGATAAATATAATGGAAGTTGTGTTTAGTTAACGCTCAACAACCAAACTGATTTTTTTCAGCTTTTTGACTAATTTTCAGACAGAAGTGTATAAAATATTGCTTTCCTATGTATGAGCAACTTAAATTGCGAAACAACATTAGAAATATTCAAGGTAACTTATGAAAAGAGGATAGAATCAAAATCTGCGCTAATTTCGTCGAAACTGCAAAGAAAAGAAAAGCAGATCAACTAGAGCCGATAGTGCAGTCAGACTGTTGGCTCTAAACCCACATTGACTAGGTGCCAATGCTCCTCAAGATCGCTCTAAACAACACTTACTTTGATAAGAGGTGTTAAAAACACCGAAAGGCCGATAAGAATATGTGCAATTATTGCAGTCAAACGTTGCTCCCTGAAAACGCATAGCAGTTAAACGCTATTCATTTTAAAATTCAAGTAAATTTCAACAAAACTGAAGAAACTTTATTTTAAAAAACTCGGTAGTTGTAAATCTGAACAAAATTAGAGCAATTGCATTTTAAAAAAAACAGAAATCCAAGTAAATTTCAACTAAATTAATGCAACTTTGTTTTAAAAAACCGGTTTTAAAAGGATCTGATTTCATTCAAATTTACTTGAATTTCCGATTTCCCGAGACGAAATCGCTTTAGTTTTGTTGAAATTTGCTTGATTTTCCTGTTTTTAAAATGAAGCCGCTTTAATTTTGTTCAAATTTACTTTAGTTTCCGGATTTTTTGAAAGAAGTCTTTTAGTTTTGTTCAAATTGACTTGAATTTCCGGATATTTAAAACGAAATTGCTTTAGGTTTGTTCAAGTTTACTTGAATTTCAAGTTTTTTGTCGAAGTCGCCGATTTTGTTCAAATTCACGTGAATTTGCGGTTTTTTGAAATGAAATGGCTTCACTTTTGTTCAAGTTTACTTGTATTTTCAGTTGTTTTTTTTTTAATAAAATCGCCTCAATTTTGTTCAAATTCACGTGGATTCTTTTTTTTCTGGTGGAATCGCTTTAACTGTTTTGAAATTTATTTGAACTTCCTATATTTCATAATGAAATTGCTCTAATTTTGTTTGAATTTGCTTGAAATTCTGGTTTTTTTTAAAATGAGGTTGCTTCAATTTTGTCCAAATTTATTTGAATTTCCAGTTGTTTTTTTTTGCAGAAATCGACCTAATTTTGCTCAAATTTACTTGAATTCTATGTATTTTCAGGTGAAATTGCTCCAATTTTGTTTTAATCTACGTTCCGGCTTGCTAAATGAAATCGTTTTAGTTTCGTTGAAATTTGTTTCAACTTTCTTTTTTTTTCTGATGAAGTTTTCTAGTTTCGTTCAAATTTACTTGATTTTCCTGTTCGTTAAAATGAAGTTGCTCTCGGTTCGTTCAAATTTACTTCAGTTTCCGGTTTTTTCAAATGAAATTGCCTTAGTTTTGTTGAAATTCATTTGAATTTCCGGTTTTTTTTAATGAAATCGCCTTAACTTTGCTCCAATTTACTAGAATTTCCGGTTTCTTCAATTTCAACAAAACTAAAGCGATTTCACTTGAGGAGCGGAAATTCAAGTATTTTTTTTTAAATTACAGCAATTCCATTCAAAAAACCTTTAATTCACGTAAATTTGAGCGAAATTGAGGCAATTTCGTTAAAAAAAAAAGAAAAAGAAAAAAAACTGCAAATTAAAGTAAATTCAAACAAAATTAGAGCAATTTCACTATGGAAAACCGGAAATTCAAAAAGAAGAACAAAATTAGGGCGATTCCATTTGAAAACAACCGGAAATTCAAGTAAATTTGAAAAAAAATTGGAGCGTTTTCATTTAAAAAGTAGGAAATTCGAATGGATTTAAACAAAATTAGAGCGAAAAAACTGGAAATTCAAGTTAATTTGAACAAATCAAAGCAAATTCATCTTAAAAAAAACGGGAATTCGAGTAAGCTTCAACAAAACTGAAGCGCTTTCATCCCGAAAAATCGGAAATTCAAGTACACTTAAACAAAGTTGAAGCAGCTCTATCAAAAAAACCGGAAATTCAGGTAAATACGAATAAAATCATGGGGATTTCATTTAGAAAGACTGGAAAAACTAGTAAATTTGAATGAAATTGCAACAATTTCATTTTAAAAAATCGGAAATTCAAGTAAACTTGAACAAAACTAAAGCGATTTCATTTAAAAAAACCGGAAATTCAAGTAAATTTGAACAAAGCTGAAGAAATTTCAGTTACAGAAGCCGGAAACTCGAACAATACTGAACAAAACTGGAGCAATCGCATTTTAAAAAACCGGAAATTCAAGTATGAAGGGGTTTGTGTCGGACAAGGGTTATTGTGAACACCATTACTTTCGAAGCATTTTTTTAAAAACAATTCAACACGTCACACGAATAAAACATAGCTAAATATTAATGAAATTTTGTTGATAGATTCTCTTCTAATGAGTGCTATATTAACATGATAAATTCGGCGAAGAGGAATATTATTATTCCCGTTAAACATGATAAAAAGAATCTATTTGATAAGTAATTAAATATTTTTCCCAGCAATATTATCTTACTAATGATTAAAGACGGAATAATCATTTTTAAAATTGTTGTCGAATTCCAAAATAAAAAGACATATGATGTATTTTACTGTCAATAATTTCACATCAACACCATAATGCCTTCGGGATCTTGTTTTTTCAAAAAAAAAAAAAAAGAACTTGGAAAACATAAAAATCTTCGAAGAATAATGTAGATGCACTAATAGACATAATGCGTCATTTGTTGAAAACATTTTGAATATGCTACGATACATGAAAATTTTATCTTGTTAACTTCATATAATCGGCTAGACAATGTAGGGTATAAGTAGGGTTTTTTTGTAAATCTGGACATACCCTCCTTTCTCACTTTCTCTCTCCACTCCCTCCGTCCTCAGCTTGTCCCAGAAACTAATGCAGGCGGTTCACCTCGGCAGCACTCCTAGTCTAAACATGTTCGTAAGCTGGCAGGAGCAAGCATTTGGGAAACTGAGGCATATCGATGTTTTCGTTTATAGATAGGAGACGATCAAAAGAAAACAAGTACAAGGATATCATGCACGCAACCTGGCAACCGCAACATAAAATTCCCTCAATTATTCAATTATACATATCGCTGGCGTGAAGTAAATGTAAAAACAAACTTGACGCCGAGGAATTGCGCTTTCTCGCCAGGCGCCGACGTTTCACTCTGAAGACGTAACGAGTCGACATGCATCACCGATAGTACAGTGGCTGCAACATAAAACGGAAGCCCCAATGATGAACAGATCGCAACTAGTGCAGCTATTGCCAATAAATCGAGATGATAACCATAGCCTTTCTGAAAAAAGTAATCAGTTTTATGGCTATAAAATCATCTGGTAGTGAAAATCATATATGAATCTTGGAGTGCAACATTTCGATAAGTTGATATGTTCAGCGCAGATATAACGATTTATGAGGAGACCAACAACGAGTTGTTGTAAATTATGCAAAATAAAGTTGTAGAAATAAGAAAAAGCAATCTCCACCGTTTCAGCTTGTGAAATATGCAAACATCAATCACTGATTCGGCATTCAAATGAAAATTTTATGAAAATCTTTGTCGACAACTCAAATGATAGTATGAGTTCAATCGTTATATTTTTAACATTAATTTTCATGAAAATCTAACAGTTAGCGTTTCTAATGCGTAGTATAGCAACTTTGTTTATATGTGCATGCGTATATGTGTATGTCATTATGTGACAGCCTTAACGAAGTCACTGACCTTAAAGATGAAAATTGTCTGATTGTATAAATCACAGCAAATGGTAGGTGGCTCATATTGTAGTTATCGGCTGGTTTCAAGTTAATCTAGAGCCTTTCTAAGTGAGTTGTGGAGACTCAAAGAAATATAGAAGTTCGCACATATTATAGGCAAGATCGAATCGCATTCTATGACTGAAATATCTGGAGAACGAACATTCTCTAAAAGTTTGCACACAACAGTGATGTGAACTTATTTTTGTAAACTTATTTTTATATAGATTTATTCGTCGATGAAACATTTAATGAAATAAGATAACTGAAATAGCTCAAATGCTAAAACGCACATTACGCCAGTTCCTGACATTATGTTTCCACCATATTTTTCGATGGAGATGCTTTAACTAAAAATGTAGGGTGCGGATGCAAAAATCTATTTCAGTCAATTTTTCTATTAGCCAAAATGGAGATCCGAGGTGGATGCTTACGGACTGCATGATTTTCCTATAATTAAGCTTAAACAAACAATAAATCCTTACAAACCACTGCGGATATTACTTCCCGTTTTTTTCAGGATAACTGTAGAACAATAGAATATCGAAGAAGCACAAGAAGTTGGTTGCCGCACATTTCAGAAAAAAATTTAGTAGGTTGTCAACAAAAATGTGGCAAATAATCGACCTTATATCTCAATTCGATCAGTCCCGCGTAAATATCTTTTATGAAACGGAAGTTTTTTCTTAATTGGACGAAGCTCAAGTGAAAATATGAAAGACGCAAAATACGTGCAAATTCTTTAACATCTTTAGATCCTTAAAACTTTTTTTCGAAACTGATCAATCACTATGAAAGATAATATGGGATGTAGGGCTGTGTTTTATCCAGCACATTTCATAACTTCTATTTCGGTAGTTGTCAAGCTTAAATTAGCAGAAGACAGACAGACGGCAGGTACGCGCAGCAAGGAAGAGGGATCATCTAAGAGCAGAAATTGATGAATGGTACCCTCAGTTTGTTATCTTTACGATTGATAATAACAGCGGTGATTTGCTGATCCATAACGATTAGAATCGTATAGAATATTGCGGGTAATATCGCAATCACAGCCACATACCAGCTTTCGATTTTAAATGGATCAATCAACCAATCACGATCAAGCGTCGGCTGAAATTCTTCAAAAATTAGCATTTTTCAAATATAGTCCCTTTAAACCATTGAATACAATAAGATGAAGGACGATGAACCAATCTAAGTAATAATATGTTTTCAACTTTTATATAGTTTCCTTTCTTGTTTCATTATGTATTGCAATGGAGGGGGGGGGGGGGGGGGGNATTTATTTATTTATTTATGCACTTATGCACAAAGCCATTTTTATGTGCGCCCTTAATTTCCACTCAGATCAACGAAGTTTCGCATCAGTTTATTGGTCACGAAAAAAATTTGCGAGCGATCTGATCTATCGCTATCCGGATTTATTTCAGCGAATTTTATTTGTGCTTAATTTTGTAATAAACTCCACTCATATTTTTTCATCATATATTAAACATTGCCTAATCATCATAATATGTGCGGAAAAAATGCATAAAGCGCACAGCCTTTCTGACACACATTACGTATGCTTTCTCCAATAGAATAATCACAGCTTCTTTCATATATATACCGATAGTGTCTATATAATGCAATTCATTAAGCAAAGATATGGGCATGGATATAATCGTTATATATGTAAGGGGGGAAGGGAGGAAGGGAGAGGAGATTTCAATGAATCTGAAAGTGAAGAAGCAACTAAATTTGACTGAAGCAAATAAATCTACTCATAATCGCACTTCGTATGAGAAATAGAACGCTATCTATGAATATTTCGCAACTCCAAGAAATAGAAAAGTGCGCAAAAAATATGCAAATTTTATAGTCAAATATGATAGAAGCGCAGCGTTATTATTATGAAGGCGATTAGGGAGCATGATGAATCATGTTTAATCATAAAAGCAGCGATATTTTTATGTGCGAAAATAAATGATTATAAGCAATACATAATCAAACGGTGTAGATGAATTTTTATTGCTTCATATCTTTTCCTGAGTTAAGCACTTCGACAGAATCCTCGAAATTTTTCCGTAAATGGCGAAAAATTTTAGAAAATTTTATCTAACAGATAGTGATACTATGCCTCATTTGCCTTCAAACTAACAATTGTGATGTAAATTGTACCAAATTATACGCAAATCGTAAACCACATATATAACCTCAGCAATCCATAAATTTGTCACATATATATATATATTTATTTATTTATTTATTTATTTATTTATTTATTTATTTATTTATTTATTTAGTTATTTATTTATTTATTTAACTCTTTTTAATGAGGCAGTGTTGCAAATAGCAGAAAGGAATGGGAAACGATCTTCGTTAGGGTTTTGTGCACTTGTCTCAACTGTTAAAACAACCACTATATCAGAAATTTGCTCTGACTTGAACAAAATTCATCGCTCATCCACTGAAGAAAATTTTCGTCCTCTTTCTCCATATATTCACAGAAATCAATCATGCAATATATTGCGACATTTACGCACTTTCTCAGCACCCTGCATTTCTCTGCCACTCATCAGTGTAGCGGTTTCATCTTTGCAAATGATTGCTCTCTAAGAAATTTTTGCATAGATGAAGGGAACAAACGAAAAAAAATAAAACGCTAACATTCATTCACATCCAACAAGAATGAAAACGTATCGTTGAATGCAAAAATATATTCGACGTATATAATATAAAAGATTAGGCGCTAAGCCGCTCTTATTATGTCATCAATAAAATCAGCGAGGGCTAAAACGGTGAGCGGAAGGAGTTTTTGTAATGCTTTCTGTAATCAATAAAATCATCTAGGCATAACCGTAAATTGCCCGGTTAATAATGAAGTTTATGCAATGAATCGCTCACTTTTTTTAAAAAAAAGTGAACTTTTTTTCAAAAGATTCATCACTCTGGCTATGCCTAATGAAAATGTGGCATTATCAGTAGTCAAAATGAAAAGAATTTCCAATAGGTCAAAGCATCCAGAATTTCTCTAGAATTTGAACGTTTATTTTGAAAGGTAATTCCAAAAATGTCGCACTATATTACAAGTGTTAGCCACCAGTGCTTATCGGGTTCAAATTGCCATGCAATGAGACATGGAAACACGATTTCCTCTTAGTTCATAAATTACATTTGCAAAGGCACTTATGAACAGCGAGATTAATTGATGAGATTAACAGCGAGATTAATCACTTGTTATTTGCATTAATTTCAAAGAACTGCATCAATTTCACTTTGCATTAGTTGGAAAGTTTATGCAACAATCAGTTTTATTCACTTACAATCACCGCATATTCAGCGAATTTTATTGCCCCTAAATTCGTTGAACATTGCAATAAACGCATTTGCAAATAAACGCTAAACTTTTTTCTCACAAAATTACAGTGCAACTTTACATTTTGACTAAAAATACCGTTAGAAAATTCTCTTCCGCATTGCAAAGAAGCATCGTGAGACACACTTTTTGTCCACAATCCACTGATGTGAAAATATTATTTATGAAGAGTGTGAAAATCTGCATGGTATACAAAGGTAATAAAAGGTAAAGCATACTCTGAAGCTAGCTGGAATATTGAGCACAGGTACATCGAGTCCAACAAAATGTGAGATGGCCGTCATTACAACAATAGCGATAAACACGGCAAAATCAGAGATACTATTTCGAATCTGCAATTTTACAGAAATTCACATGAAATATGATAGAAAAGCATTGCTTCAAATTTATTCTTTTACGGATTTTTTAGCCAACATTTTCTGAACACTTTTATCTTTGGTGCACTTGGAAAATTTCAAAAAAAAATCTCGATCTACATAAAACTGCACTTGTTCATTCATTTTGATATTGTTACATAAGTCCTTGATCATATCATGCACTTATCAATAAAGGGTAAGAGGTGAAAGTGAAGCGCCCACACAAATCCTTCGCTCAAATCATTACAATTCTTTCGACAATGCATTTATTCAGTCAAATTGTTTTGTTTTTGTTTTTTTTTCAATTGAATTACAAAAATTTCATATGACAAATTAAACGACTCTAGAAGAGAGATGAGGCTGGGAGGAGAGGGAAACGAATATGCAAAATTTTTGAGGGAAATCGCACAAACTTTTACAGTAAAGTAACAGGAACTTTAATATCGATGCTATCGCTCTTATTTTAGTTTGTAAACAAAGTAGATTACTTGACGACTATCGAGGTGCAACACCATTCAATTTTTTCTGCTCACTCACTTGAATTTGCTGACTAACTACGGAAGTAAAAATATTTTGATGATTAGATGAAATTTACATCAAAACGCACCACTCCAACGTATCAAAATCGTCCTATTTTCATAATCTTTCAGTAACGCCCATATATAGTTCCACCAAGGGCCTAGGCTAAGGCTTAAGCCCAAGCTTGCGCTCCAGTGCTTACGCTGAGGCTTAGCCTAAGGCTTAGGCTTAGGCTTGGGACAAGCCATAGGGTTAGCCTTAGACTCATGTCTAGGCTTACGACATTCCCTTACAAATGCGCTCGGGCAAAGGCTTAGGTTCAGGATCAGCTTGAGCCCACGCTTGAAACTAAGCTCGAGCCTAACTCTAAGATTAAGGCTAAGCCTGAGCCTCGGGCCGACGTGAGCCTGAGGCTAAGAACAAGCTTAAGTCTAAGAATAAGCCCAAGCCCAAGCCTAAGCCTAAGCGTAAGCGTAAGCCTGAGCCTAAGCCTAAGCCTAAGCCTAATCCTAAGCCTAAGCCTAAGCCTAAGCCTAAGCCTAAGCCTAAGCCTAAGCCTAAGCCTAAGCCTAAGCCTAAGCCTAAGCCTAAGCCTAAGCTTAAGCCTAAGCCTAAGCCTAAGCCTAAGCCTAAGCCTAAGCCTAATCATAATCCTGAGTTCGAGTCTATGACTGAGCCTGAGACAGAGCCTGGGCCGAGCCTAAGCCTAAGCCTAAGCCTAGGACTAATCCTAAGCCTGAGTCTAACCGTAATCCTGAGCCTAAGCTTGAGCCTGAGACAGAGCCTAAGGCCAAGCCTAAGCCTTAGCCCCTGCCTAAGCCTGAGCCCGAGCCTAAGCCCAGGCCCTGGCTTGAGCCTAAGCTTATGCTTGAGCCTAAGTTTAAACCTAAGTTTAGGTCCAAGCTCAAGCCTGAGCCTGAGCATAAGCCTTAGCTTGAGCCTAAGCCTCAGCTTAAGCGTAAGCGTAAGCCTTAACGCAAGCGTAAGCCTAAGCCTCAGCCTAAGCCGAGACCTAAACCTAAGCCTAAGCGTAGGGCCAAGCGTAAGCCTAAGCGTAAGCCTAAGCGTTTTTCCTCAGAAGTGCGCTTAGACTCAAGCTTCGGCTTGGGCTTATTTGTTAAGGCTTGGGCTGAGGCCTAGGCTTAGGGTTTAGTCTTAACGCACTTTCTTCAGGATTTGTCATTAAAATTTTTCCATCTAGCTGCGCTTCGCTTCAGTTCATTTTTTACAGAAAAAAAATATAATGTTGGAAATATAATAGATATAGTTTGGTATCAGTACTGACTGTTGAACCGAAGTAAGCAGTTCTTCTGAAAATGGTGAGGCCATAGGTAAGTGCGAATGTGCCAAATGTAAGAAGAATTGAGAGCATATAAACGTCAGGCTTGAAGTGACATTGCAAACCGATCGCCTCTCCACCTCGTCGTGCGCATTCTGCAAAATATTGAAAAAACGGAAATCTTGAAAAAAGACAGATATTGATGTATTTAGGAGCTAAATTATAGGAATAAATGCAAGTAAGCTAGATTTGTTGGTAATACAGAGTATAGGTTCGATACCTTCGGCGCCAATGTCGGTAAGCTTCATACGTATCGTTACATTCGAATCGGCCATTACTTCGTTCAAGTGGCATATACAAGGGGACTCAAAGACTACCTGTAATAGACAGAGATCATGTTGGAAGATTTAGAAGCTAATAAACGACCCCCTATCCTCTCCGCCAACGCTTTGCAATTATGATTTCAATGAGAACGAAGATTGTGATGAGAGGATTTATGAAAATGAACACATGAGAGCTATAAATTATTAGCCTGGAAACGTTTTTTAACAAATCATTTGAAAGGATTACTCTTGGATCAGCAATGATCGGTGCATCGTGACTGATTTCGACGAGTTTCTCGAATGACTGTATAATGAAGACTACTGAAATTAGCGTCGCAAATGCTTCTTCGGTGAACCTAAACAAATTTTTATAAATGAAGCAATTGATAAGTGTGGAAATTATCAATCAGCGATAGCTTTACAGAAAAATAATATGGAAGATGCAAAAAAAAAAATGGAAACATAGTGAATTGTTCTTTGCCGTTCTTCGGAACAGCTTAGCGGAAAGCGCTTCTAGCATATATAAATATAAATTTAAATACAAATATGAGTATGTATACTAATGTAGATATATATGCGTGGATAACAATTTCCTTACAGAACTGACTGAATTGGAAAGTTGGACGAGGGACAGCATGTTCTAATTCATCGGCTTTAAGAGCGTCAGTTAAGGAATAGCGAAAGCCGAATTAATATTTCATTGCAATTGGTAAGGTGCAGTTTCATGCGAAAAAAAAACGACTGCATTAATTGCGAAGCTAAGATAAATTAAAATTTCATACTAAAATTACAAATTGTCTCGCGTTCTTTGTTGTCCCATACGTCCTTCAAGTTTCTAGTCTTCCCCTCCCCCCTCCTCCTCACCTCGGAAGAACATTGCATCCTCAGTCGAGGCCTTGTTAACTTTGTTCCGGTCAATGCACACTGAACAAACAGATATTTATTTCAATGCAGATGCTTTACATAATGCTTTCCGTGAAGCATTATACCTTTTATCGTCTAATATTTATGCAAACGAGGAAGAGAAAAGGAATAGGGGACTGAAAATTATATGCATAGAAGAAGGCTCACCTCGTAATCAAGCCCACTAATGCTGACATATCCGTTGCGACCAATATCACCAGTACGACGCTAATCCACATACCAACCCAAAAACGAAAAGGTAAAAACTCCCACCCATTTGTTCTGAAAAACTAATTATACGTGGTAAAAAAATTTCAGTGCTTTTCTATATGAATTATTTGATTGAAAAGCATGAATTCGACGGAAATGTTATACCGAAGATGACTTTCAAGAAATTATCGATCGGAGCGCCATAAGCTGTCCCTAGAGATTGCAGGAAAATCTCAAAAAATCGGAAAGTGCCAGCAAAGTGAAGCAGTAGAACAGATGCGAAAAAATTGCATATTTCGAACACGATTATAAGTCTATTTTGAAATGCAAAAGAAGACTTAAAGAGAGCGAAGGAAGAAGCTTGAACCGATTTTCAGAAAATTGTTGACTCGTTATTCTTTGTTAATATACATTACTTAGAAAAAATACGCTAAATATCAACCTGGACTTCAAGGCCGAAAAGAATAGGCGCAAACAATATAGAAAAGCTTACATGCAAAAGTCGAATAATATCGTTTCGAAAACGAGAGTTGGTCCAGTTGCTGAGAGAATATTCAAAGGTTGCCCAGAGAGTAGGGCAAAGATAACTCCACTGATTCCACCACAAAGAATATTTTCTATTGCTGCCTATAATGATCAAGTCAAGCGAAATGGATTACCGCGATAGTTATTACTCTTTCAATCAAATGTTCACTTACTATCATCTCCCTACTCCTATGAAGGTAGCTAGAAAGATTTGCAGTTTTTCGGGAAGTCGATGAAATTCTCCTCTTTCGGTTGAAAATTGTTCTAATGTATCACTCCAACTGGTTGCGTGGAACGAAACACGTCATCGCTGATTCAACTGATGCGTATATGGAAAGAAGACACTATAAATGTTTCGTTAAATATAAGAGCCCAAATACTGCAATGAAACTGCTAGAATGTTGAGCAGAAGAGGCTCTTCCTTCCAGAAATAATAGAGCGATGATCAAGGTTCGTCGGTTCAAACTTGGCTTAAGACTAATGAGTTACGTTCATTGGAATTAAAATACAAGTAGGCCACGATGATGTCATTTGTGGGCAACCGGCTAGTTCATTCCTGCGCGAAAAGGAAATGACCCGAAATCACGCACTTTTAAGAGTTGTAGTAAAGATATGGTTTTTACCAACTCAACCTAGGAGTGCTTGCAGCAATCTTGCAACATTCTTTGAAAGGAACACTCTCCGAAACGGTACTATGTATCTCTGGCTATGAACGGTGGCTTAATCGAAATTTTTAAGTAAAGAGGAAACAGAATCTAACGGCGTAGGCAGAATATGCTTAGTTACAAAAAATTCAAAGTTCTAATTTGATCTGAAGCAAGAATATTTTTTATAATGTCCAAAAAAGAGGATATTCTTAAAATCTTCGTCTTGGCATAGATAAACTTCACGGAAGATCAAATCAAAATTCGCAATCTTATTTTTCCGTTATTCGTTAATTGTGAAAATTATTTGCGCAATCTACTTACAATATACACGAACATTTGTAAGAGCGAATACTTTTAAACAAATACCCAAGTGAGCAGAGAATAGGTAGTCGAATTTTCGTAGGATGTTGTCTCTTGGATAAGATGAGTGGATGTGCTCTCACTTAATGACTTGCTCTATCCTCTTTTCGGCACATCAATGTTCAATGTTTATGAACCCGCAAACACAATCACATCACACAAAAAAGAGAGTGAAAAATTAGCACAGACACCACAACCTTATTCATAATATAGTAATTCATACCTCATAACGATTGCTAAGCATCATATCTTTTAGGATTTTCTCTCAGGTAGTTGAGATGCAATTACCTTATTCCACCTTATTAGGAATTGGATTATAGATTATCGCAACATATTTGTTCTAGTGGAAATTAAATTATATGCTTGTTGATTATTTGCAATTTTCTAGCCAGGAAATGAAAGGAAAAAAGACATACAACTTGATGATGTAGTGCACGTTCCATTACGGCACCAAACGTAATAATTGAAGTGACATTCGCAAAAAATAGAAAAATTGCAGCCGCCAATGATTGACTTAATCGACCACGAAAGAAATCCGTAAAATCAGAGATAAAAAATGGAGCTTTGCGCCTGAAAAGATTTACTTGATTTTTTTCATTTGTCATATTTGCAAAAATCAGTGAAAGTTTATATCTTTCCTCAGTTAAATATTTGCACCGTATAGCCGTTCATTTATAAACGAACATTTTCCTTGTACCTTCTTGCAATGGTTTACAATAAAAAAGACGAAATGAATGTCCATTTTTTCCGAATGAGGAAATTTTTTTACACATTTATATTTAATAAAATTTTCAGCGTAAGGGATGATACTTTTAGAATATTATAGAGAAGCATGAGGTACCCCTAATGAAACTTGTTATCGGCGATAAGGAAGACAAGAAATAACGATGGTATTTGGAATCCATCAGCAAATTATACGGTGTACTAAACAATTGCACTAATGAAAAACCATTGTATAAGTGTTGCACCATAGGCATTTCAATCTAGTGAAGCTGAATTGTTATTACAATCTACCCACATATTCCATACCTTCAAACCATAACGAGAGCAAACAGAAATTTAGAAAATTTGGAAAAACTGAAAATACAAGCATGAAACAATTAGAAATGAACCTGATGTCTTCACAAAGGCCACCGAAGAGACGACCTGTTCGTACGATATCACTGTGCATCACTTTTTCTTCTTCTACTGGCTCCTCATCGAACGGATCGTCATAACACGCGTATAACATCCCCACAGAACGAGCTTCCTAAGCAAAATTTTATCCTCAATATTGCATAATTTCAGGTCAACTATGCATGCTTACCTTTTTGAGTACCATTGGAAGCAGGTGTCGGTCTATAGAATGTAGAAGGGAAGAGAGGGAGCGGAATCCGCGCAGTTTGAGATTAATAGCCTCTTTTTGTCAAAGCATACAATATTTGTAGGACGCGCTCAAAACGCTAAGTCAACTTTAAAGCTACGCTGAATAATATTGAAACTCTCTTCTTGAATTGCTGCCAACGCTCATTGCACAAACGTTTTTAGTTCATATGGCTTCGCTAATGCTCATAGTATATAAAGATGCATCATACTGCAACAGATCAAGAAGACATACACGATCTATTATGTGACAATCCTCCAGTGATAGCATCGAGGAAATTAAAATACATAAGTTACCACACCCATAACGTAGGTATTACTAAATTTTGGAAGGATGTGGTTTTTCACTACATATGGATCAAATACAAAGCACGAGAAACTTCAATGCTACACATAGAAATGCCGTGATGAAAAAACTTGGAGATAGAGAAGATAGAGCTGCACCAGCTTGAAAATAAGTATCAAATGATTCACCGGTGATTCGATTTTCTCTTTTAACCTGGTTCAATTTCCTTAGCGCGGCTTACTTATGCCATGTAACTCCCTCTCTGCCTTCTCCTCTACTCGTCTCTAAAAGTTTTTTTTTTTTTTCAAATGCATGTCAGGATTGCGCGTTTACTTAGAAGCAGAAGAAGGAGCAATCACCATACTGGAACATACAACCCACAAAGCAAGATCCTAAAAGTCAACGCGCTCAGTCGGAACTGAGACATGCTAACCCAACCGTGGTGAAGTAAATTAATGAATCGATACAATGTAATATATACCTGCTCAGAAGTTTCATGTGGCTCCCATCGCGTTTCTGTACTGCAATTGCCAGGAGGGATTGCAATCACCTGGGCAAAGAACTCCTCGAGTGCATCTGCGATCGTGAATGGCTCCAATGAGTATGTGGCAACTTTCCTGAAGATCTGCAAATTCGCTGTTTTTCTGCCCATCGTTATGTTTTCATGATCCTAATTAACAGTAGAATATGGGAGAGTTTTCGAATATTTTTACTTAAAACTTTCACTTCCAAAATATTCAATGATCCAATTTAAATTGGTACTCTGGATTTTTAGATATTGCATCTTTATTTATTTCTTCCATAACAACTACTACAAGCGTTGCATGCTTATTCAATTTTGACGTGATGCTCTTCTCTCTGATTAAATATAGTAGTACAACAGTGATGTTGTCAGCCCTCTAATAAGCAAATCACCGCAGTCTTAGTTTGGCTGGAATAGGCTGAGAGGTTGAATAAATAAGAAATACTGCACAAACGGTTGTCATAAGCAACGTGCATATTAGCTTATTTCGTTATCGAAATGCATTCCAATACAACCTATATTCAAACTTTATAAAAGAACATAGAAATTGATAGAAGAGTTGGTTATTGAAGATATTTGCACGAGATACCTAAATGCTACCATTGTCTCTACCGGTTTTCCTGTATACGCATTGCCGCAGCAATTTCTCTCATGTTACGAAATTGTCATCTGTATTACGTGAAAACATTATTTTCACTTTTCACACAATGATAGGAGATAACTTATTTTTCTCTCCCACTATTTCGATATCTCTTGAAAGTCAATCGTTGTTGGCGGAACACTGTTGAATTTCTACATTTGAATTTTTGCATATGAGGCATTGCAATTCTCAAAAATTCTCTGCATCAAAATTTGCGAATTTCGAGCACTACTATTAAATTTTATCTTAGCATGAAAATTTAGATAGTTTCGTTATGCGTACCAAATACAAACATGAAGCGTGAACATGTTCGACCATTCAAATGATAATGGTTGTCTTCGACCATGTGCATAATTCTTGGAACATACGTACCAGGATATAATTAGTGCCATAACTTATTTTACCCTACTCCTCCTCTTACATTAATTTTTCCTTATTAGGGAGTTCAATAGATCTCAAATTTCAACAGTGAATTTGGTGATGAATGAAACAGACGACATCAAATAAAACTGACATTATCACTTTCTATTGACGATGTAAATAGCTGATCTATATCCGGGCACTCTCACTTGATATTCTTTATTGCATTTATTATTCGGATCTCAAAGTGTTACCGTGTTTTTCATACACTATTGATGTTGAAATTTTCTAAAAAATTAATTAGGAAACCTCATCGGAGAATAATGCGCCCATAGTCCTTCCAATCGATATAGTTTCATTGTTGTAGTGATCATGTGGATTCAAAAGCACAAACACAAAATGCACTGGTAGAGGTATATTCGGCACTTCGGGATATAACACCTGAAATTCCAGACAGAATTTTTCTAAAGTATATGAGGGTGTCTGAACCATCCTTGCTGAAAACACCAAACCTCAACAAAGATAGTGATTTTAATAAGTCTAATGAAGTGATCTAAGCATTAGACGCGAAGTATCTAAACAACGAATAGAACTGAACGATATGCGATGTGGCCTAATTAAGCTATAAAGGTATATGAAAAAAGGAAACACCAACCTTGGGTTTATCGAGTCGAACAAGAGCACTAACTGGCTTATCGAGCGCATTTACGTGACCAATAAGGACAACGGCTGCATTCGTACCTGCAGCAATCTTCTTCATCTGGCGCCTCTCATACTGCAATAGCATTGCTTTTCCAAGCATACGAATAGCCTGATTATGAAAGTGAATAATCTTCATAAAGGAAACGATTATGAGTTTGATTCCTCGTTCGATATTAAACAAATGCTCACTGCATCATTAATCATTGTAAAAATTCTTCTATCAAATACATTTTTTATGCTGAACATTCATTGCCGAAGTGCTGTCGCTCCATCTCTTTACCTATCTGCAAATTTTAACCATCGGCGTCAGTCGTTTTATGATTCTCGCTGTAAATAGAGCTGCTGCGCTTCAGTCTGGCTAAGAAACAATCCACAGCCAAACGCATCAGCTATATAAGACAGGGAGTTTCATTGCTATGGTGCCTTTTGTGTGCGTATGTATGTGGGAGGAGAGGGGGGGGGAGGAGGGGGAAGGGAGGAGGGAGAGAGGGACATGGAAGAAGCCGTGTTTCTGATTCTGTTGCAAGATGAAAGTGAAACTCTAAGGCGAGTAGTTGTGCATTCACGGCCCGTAGACAGGCTGTAGCCCTATAAATGCTCGAAACGCCACCACTTATGCAGTAGTTCTTTGAAGGACTGCTCATACCGCTTCCAGGTTTAGCAAATAAGGTTTTAGACAGTGGAAGTTCTCAGAATCGTGTACCGAGGTATAAATTCATTTGGGAGATTTTCTCATCTGACGCATGGTTTTTCATAAAAGACCTTGAGTTACTAACGCATCCCACAAATAGATCGCTGCCGAAAACACAAGTACCGATGACGGTCATTTTAAAAAAAAAACTTAAAAGTTTTAGCTTATTAATGGTGTCACAAATTTCGAACACTTTTCTTACGCATGATGAACAATTCGCTATGAAACAGCGTATTATGTGCCAAATCACACACATTCATAGGGTGTTGACAAGACGAAGCAACAAATCAGAGGTGCACACCCGCAACAGCATTAATCACCGGAATGTGTATACGTTCAGAATTGGCTTAGAGAGGAATCGCTTTCATTTTGATGTTTGAGTTCTTTTATATGAAAAAAAAAGAGTGTTTTTAAAAGTTGCTAACCTCGGCGATTGTTTCTTCGATATTGGCATAGGTATCGTTCATGCTTACGTCACTTTGGATTAAACTTATCTTCTCACCTGAATAAAACATTTGATTTCATCACAGTCATTTAAATCTTATCAGTGCATCACAGCCATTTAAACCTTATCACAATCAAAAATCAATGAATGAATGGATATTCTAGATCATTTGCGCATTTACCGGATCATGTTTAAGAGGTATGCTGTAGTTATGTGCTAAAGTTGCACTAAAAACTTTTCCGCATACTAAAACAACTCTCCCGACAACTTCAATGCACTTCTAGGCATGTCTTGCGAATTAAAACTCCAGCAGAGAACTCAGGCTAGAAAAACTTTGCTGAAAAATTTTGTCGAGTTTTGCTGAGTTGATCCAAAAAAAATTTTTTTTTAAATTTAGACGAATTTTCGCCAAAAATCTCAACGGAAGTCATGAAATTTTCCAGAATTTGGATGAATGTAAGTGTAATTCAAATGTGGTATACATATGTATAAAGAAAAATATTAATGATATTTTAAGAATGTGATGATAGCATATGAAGCTAACTGCTGAAATAGCTTCGTAGTTGAAATTGCTTTTATTTCCCATGAAATATTCGAGAACTACTCATGAAAATCATATATTTTTCAAATTGAAAATCATTTTCCTAAACAAATCTGGGAAGATAAGTCGTTTTGATTCGTTTCGCTGATCCTTCAAAAAGATTTCAAATCCAATTTTTTTTTCTTCGCGCCGATAACGTTTGAGAAAATATGACGGCATTTTCACACATTTGTTGAGCGGCAACAATATTCGCATTTTGGTTTTGCATAAATGCGCAGAAATCGTTTTATGCGGCTATCCATCAATAATATATCTTTTCAGTGGATTGAAAACCATGCAATTTCACATAACAATCATTGAATTCATAAATATTATTTTAAAAAACTCAAAAATGTTTTTCGAAGCAATTTAAAGTTTTCCCTCTTTTTAGCGAGCCTCTTTTTTCCCATTCCTTCCCCCCCCCCCCCCCCCCCCCCCCCCCCACCCCCCCTCCTCCCCGCCACGTTGTATGCATAGAAAGAGTGCCTACTTCAATGCAACATAAAACACACAAAATTGCATAAACACAAGCGAACCATGCGCCAAAGCACTATTCCGAGTTGCAACAATGTCTAAACGTCTTTGGTCTTTGCAAAGTATTGGTAATCTTGTTTTCGGTTCCATGCAAATCGCATAAACAATAAAGGAGCATAAAAAATCTTACGAGTGGAACATTACCATTTTCGCTTTTATATGGTGGAAATATTTGTAAGGAAAAGTTTTTTGATATAAGAAGAATGGCAAACACAAGGTATGCATGCGAATATAGAAATACATTTTCGAGTATATATTTTGGTGCACATTAACTTTAAGCGCTTTGGTTGAGTGGGATTGTCGAAAAAAGTGTTCATCAGCAAAAGTAAAATTATAAAAAAATGGCACCGAATAAAATTTTCGTTTTCTCGGTAAAAAGCAAAATTCTTGTCAAAATTCAAAAACATTTCTTGCAATCTTGCTGAAAGCAATTGCAATCGCTTTTATTTCGGAGGTTTTAGAAATCTGAAGCGTGGCAAAGAAGAATTGAATAAATGGATGAAATACGCATATGAAACAACGAAAAGAAGCAGGAGAGCTATGATGCAGGAGGGTGCACGAGGCAGTTACATATTAACAAATAAAGGCATTCGCTGAAAATCACCAGAAGGCTGGGAATCGCCAAAAGGCCGATATGACCTTATGGCGATTTCCCACAAGGAAAATCACCAAAGGGGCAAATCGCCGAAAATCGCCTGAAGGCTGAGAACAATGACTGGGCGCGAAAAACGTAAATCACATGCTCATCTAATCATTTTCATGACGCACCACCTAACATTATTTGTTATAAACTGAATAAACAAATAACTCGTAGTCCCAGTTTTTTTCAGCTTCATTCTTAATATTTCTATATGAGAAACTAGAAAGGATTCATATTTTTTGTTTTATATGGACGTTTATATAAGAAATAATATATGAAAAGCACGTATTGACTTCAATGGTGCACTCAATGAGCGCACCGTACCCCTTTTTTGTTCGCCGGCAGGTCGTAGTCGTTTGCCAATCAAATGCAGTTTGGTCGCGTTTAGGATATCCTTGATGACCAATGAATTCTCCTCATTCATATGCCCTCGCTCCACCCACGCCGCACATAGCATCTCTGAAATGTTTCGCTCTAATATATTGCCAAGTGAACATCGCTAAATCTTCACATTGATTTCCTTAAAAACAAACGACTTGGTTTTATCCTTGAGATTGAAATGCGTTCATGTCGAATAAGTTTTTGATTAGTTTATATCATAGCAAGAAGTGCTCTTCGTTGGTTTTTCTTGCAAATGATGTCTGATATGCAATGTATTAAATATTTTCGATGTTTCTAGCAGAGTAAATTTGAAAAATTCATGTAGATTTCTGCTGAAGGGATAGCAATCGCTGACGAACTATTGTATTCAAAACTTACTTTGAAGTAGGTTTAAATGAGTGATTACAAATGAAATCACACTATCATCCAAATTATGTTATTCAAAAAATAAAGTCACACTGATATCTCAATTGCATTTTGTAATACATTCCTATGAAACGAGTGTTAATTTACTGCTTAGGTAGCACAGATTATTTTTTTAAAGATTCGTGAGGAAGCAAAGATGTGTTCATGTCAATAAAACATATTTACTTACAAGTTTTGAATGCAGCATATTTTTTTATTACATCAGTTAATGTTGAGCTAATGCAACATTCAAATATATAAATTAATTAAATCCACCTGATATTTCTTTGAAAGTGCTCAATTCCGCATCCAAAATGATAACCCCTTTGCGTAGACAATTTTTCAGCTGCAACAGACCAAGTACCGATAGCAACGTAATATGTGGCTTTGAAAATCTCGTTCCATCACCTTCAACTGATTGCTCGTATTTTATCCACCTGTAAGTAAAAGTGATTATCAACAAGGGTACAATTATGCTTAAAGTACGACATTTCTGACTGTTATATTTTAAACTATATCACAAATACTTAGGTGATTTTTATCATTATCAAACAAACACTGGTGTATTGCTGAGAAATGAATTATTATTTTTGTTGAGAGTTAGCTAATAAGATTATGTATATATAATGCTTGCCAAAAAATATTTCCGATAAGCATCCTGCCAACTATGGAATAAGATAAAGCACAGCGATCGCTCCTCATAGACAGCATAAGCAACGTTCGAGCCTCATTCTACAGCAACAAAAACTTTAAAAAAATTCTTCGTCAGCAAATCGCTGGCAACAAAAGCGCCGCTGGGTAGATCCTCTGACCAGCAATTCAGTCATAATGCATTTCATGAAAGCCTTTATCATTCGGTTCAAGTCTTTTATAGCAACGCGGAGTATTTTGAATGCTTCGGTGGTCATAAAGCAATAGAACAACGTTAAAGAGTCCTTGAATGCTAATCGCAAAGTCATGTTGCATATTGCTGTCCAAATCTTAAGCAAGAATCTTCAATG
Source organism: Baylisascaris schroederi (assembly GCA_006503575.1). Taxonomy (NCBI): domain Eukaryota; kingdom Metazoa; phylum Nematoda; class Chromadorea; order Rhabditida; family Ascarididae; genus Baylisascaris; species Baylisascaris schroederi. The sequence continues at coordinate 24,680 of QEWY01000376.1, forward strand.
TAGAATTTAGCTTCAAATTTAATTATAGTAAAATTGTGCATTGTTTTTCAGATATTCGCTTCTCAATGATGTTTCAATCTACGATTACTAAATAAATTCAGCAATCATAATAACTGTCAATTTCAACGATAGCCTAAGCTATTGAGAATGTCCTCTAACCTCGAGACTTGTTTCCAGTGCAAATCTTCATCGTCATCCGAGGTGTCCATTTCGAGCATCTCTGTATAGAGAAGCGGATTGCATTCTGGATGTGCTTCCAGCACTTGACGCACGTTATGAATTGGGCCTATAAGCAGATCAATACTTCAAATCATTGTGCTTCAATACCTTCCGAATTCATTTCCGTCACCTGTCCGGAAATTTCAATCTTTCTTTGGAAAATGCTCAATGAGATAACCCCAGAAAAAAAAAAAAAGAACTCTGCGCTGTGGCTTAGAAAGTTTTCCTAGATTAAGAGCATCTTCTAAATTTTTTCAATGTATAGTTTATGCTTTTCTATCCCATCTTTGCATTCGCACTGTTCAAACTTCGAACTCATATCGCAAGAAATTTTTGAAGGACAGAAATAAAACCGCTCATATTATGTAGAAAATTGATTTTATTATTGTTTGTGATTTAGCACTTCAAGGTAAACGCAAAAAATAATAAAATTTGGAGGATGAAATAAGTGAATTTTTTTCCATGATTTCTGAAAAGCATGAAGTATGTTCTATGAAATTGTTGTATGGACGAAGATGACATGAGTCACTTGAAGTGATGTTCATTTGTTGTAGTAAATATTGACGATGGATGAATGCGTAATACATGATAATATCTCTTTACAGAAGTTTCCTACGCATTGATTTTTTAATAATCAATATTTAAGTAATCGTACATATCAAATAGTAGCATCAATTGTTACAGGAGTGATAGAAATTTTATACTTGAGGAAAACCTATGATTGCAACAGTTTTAAGACATGACGTCATTTTCGAGAGATGCATCCAACATCACTGCGAAGGGAAAATTTCTTAAAGCACATGTGCGTAAAATTATCATGTCATCATTGAACTTTATATTTGAGAAACCTTTATCATTTCAAGAAAAAAAGTAATCCGACGTGGAAGAGAGCTGAAAAATGCGTATCTACATACCAGTTTCACTGAAAATTTATGTCCCATTTTTATAATATTCCGAAATATATGCAATAAATGTATGAAGCATAGCTATGAAGTAAAGTTGTGTTATTGCTTGAAATGTATAATCGTGCAAAAAAAATTATCGCATAAGGTTGGAAAATTTCATCTTGATATGTGGAAATCGTTGAATTTTCTTTCAAATTTGCTTCAGACATTACTCTACATTTTTTCCCTTGAAAAAATTATTATTTACTTTTTGATTCGTCTGTTATAATGAATGAATAAATTTCTCAAACATTTCGCTCAATTAGATTACTGGAAATTATCTAGATATTTTAAAAACGCTTACTCTCAGGATGATTTCCTACTTGAACTGTTTGCGTTGCATAAAGTGGATCCAGCAGTAAATCTTCTGCAACGATTTTATTTCATAAGAAAGCAGAGGATAGTTGGCGAATATCAATGAAGTAATACTAATATATCAAGTAAATTAGCTATTTATTTCTCTCAGGTTTTTAATTTAGTAAAAATTATCAATTATTTTGCTCAGGTTTCTAATTTAGCAACTTTCACATACTTATAAATAAATATTTTGATGACAGACTGAGGGCGCAGTCAGGTTTAAGCAAATGCAAGAGGTATGGCTATATACATACATTTAACTATTGGCTATTTATTTGAGGCCTATGAAACATCGGCCTAATATTTTAGTTCATGTGGCCTTTATGCAAGCTTATTTTCAAGTGCTACAGGTGTAAATGAAAATGGACTAGCACAGTGATGCAATCAAATTTTCTAGCGTATTTAAATATCTGTCGACAGTGAGCGAGAAATATGCGACAAAAGGATCATTCGTATGGTGCACATTACACTAAACGAATTTCGCATCACTAGCTTTTGTAAGTTTCGAGTTGAAGAAACCGGATGAACAGACCAACACACATGCATACCGCATAGACACAACATTGACGCATTGCATTTTTATGAATCAATTCGCAAAAGCGCATAACAAATGCAAAGATATGTCAAACGAGGACTAAAGGATGTGCGATTTTAAATCTATATCCAAATCGTCAAATCCTTGACCAAAAGTTTCATAAATCACAATATGGATGATCATGTCTTCATATAGTGAGCAGTTGAAAATTTCGACTTAATCTTCTATTTAAGGTTATGCAAATCTTCTGAAAATATTTGCCTTGGTTGCCACCCGGCTGGCATAAACAAAAGGCCGACTGGTACAAAATTCACGCGGAGTTTTGCTCATCCTTTACACGCCTATAACTCTTCTGAAGTTGATAGTTTGGCGCATTGATTATCGGAAAAGGTTATTCTAAGGTTTATAGAAAGGCGAAAAGAAATTTGACTCTATCGTGAGTGATCTACAAGCTGAAGCAGAGAGGCACAAATATAAATGCGCACAGACACAACGTCGATATAGTCACCCTTTCTCAACGCAAACCTGTACAAGCACAAAACAGTTATTTGCCGTCTAGCTTTTCGCTGATCTCTCAATTAAAATAGCATTAATAAGCTCATTCACCTATCTCAGCTCACTGCAATCAAGCAGTTTCTTTTTTTGCAAATACTATTTCGAACAAATTTTAGCAGACTGTGCAAAAAGATAATCTGATTATATTCTTTCTCTTTGGTTTCTTCTTCTCAGAAGTCTCCAGTGGCTTTAAATTCACTCATTCAAAAGCAATCAATTTTTCTAATAAAAAAATATAAGCGAATTTTCATATCTTGCTCTTCTATGCTCTCTCAAAATTGAAAAACTTTGACTTATTTGATATCTTAGCTTGCGGTACCTAAATTTTTCAGTTTTTGATAGCGAAACGGTAAAGACTGGCCATTCAAAACAATTCCAACCGTCACTCAATATTGCCTTTTTTTCAGTAATTTTAGGTAAAAATTCTTCTCAATTTTGAGAGATAATTAGACAATATAGAAACTAACGCCCGCCGAAGACAGAAGGTCTTGGATACACTTCTGTGATACTCTTCCGCCTTCGAATACTCGATTGGCTGCCTCTAAAATCGGGCCCACCATGACTTCCCCGTAATGGCATTTTACCCGATTCACCTTTAAGGCCTGCAATAAGACAACGTTGAAAGTCAAACTGATTCATAGCAAACTGATTTATTAGTAATTACTAACACTTTATTTGCCATTCCTTAGGAGCAATAACAAACAAAATGGTACTCATTGTCTTTTATAAACATGCCAAATTATCGGAGGTTAATCGCTAAAATAGCAACCGTTCGCCTTATTATAAAATTACTAGACAGAATATTAGACTAACAAAATTATTGCACAATCTTTGCACCATTAAACGAATTGTTCTGATGCTATCATCGTTGATTAAATAGGCTGACATTTATCTGAGCAATAAAATGATTAGAAAACGCAATGAGCATTTGCATAAATCATTAGAACGACCAGAAATACTACTAAGGAGTATAAATATTCTCTCAAATATTATTATTGCGACTTATGGTTGTTTTTTTTTATTGGGCAGAAGATAGACGTGTGGGAGATTTTTAGAGAATTTTGAAATTTAAACACACTTACTGTATCAGAGAATTTTTTGTGGATGTCTAAACAAACAAATTCAAATGGGGTATCTCTTCGGCAGATGAAATTATTCTATACCTTTAATGTACATGATTTTTTCCCGCTTAAAAACGATCCTATTAAATAAATAAATTATACTTCTCTATAATATTTGAGACGTTGCGCAAGAAAAAAAAAACAAAAGAAAAACATTTGAAAGACTTTAGCTACTCTTATATTCAATAGAAGTATATGCGGGATATTATTTGCATGAAAATTTGGAAAATATTTGCATAAAATGAAAGCTAAGATATCTGCATATTGAAAATATTTGTTTTCGCAAAATGTTCGTAGGTGAAAATATTTGCGCAAAAAATCTGAGAATTCTTGTTTTTCTAAAAAGAAGAATGAAAGAAAGATAGACGGAAAATGGCAATAGTCTTGAAATGTAAAAGAAGATTACTGATAAAATATTGTGCAACTAGTTAACTGAAATGAGAAAAATCTATTCGACTTTTATTGAATGCTAACAAAAAAAAACGCTCAAGGGAAGTGGAAAAGCATGCCAAAGGGATTGAAATGATACCAACCGGTCTGGTGATTTGAAAAAAAAGAGTAATGAGAAAAATAATGAAACATGGAGAATAATGCATCAATATTTTATTTCAAGTGATTGGACCTCCCATGAAAATCTTCATTTAAAAAATCATATTCGTTGCAATTTCTCTACTGCAAAGTTTTATCCGATCGATTGCGAAATGAGTGCAATTTTTTCAACATTTTTGATGGGTTACGTAAACGAAAGTCGGAAGAAGGCAGAAATTCCACCCAATATGACTCTAACTTGAGTGCTTCTGGAGTTGAAACTTCTCAACGCATTGATGTTGCCAATAATGCAATAACAAATTCAAATTAAAAAAGAGCTCCAAAAAAGTAATATTCGACATGACATTCGATACGACAAATATAATAAATATTCCAACAAAATAAAGATTCATAATAATGGCCAATAGTCTTAACACTAGTCAGTTTTATACTCGAAATGCTCACGGTAATTCCCAATGGTGAAATAGATGGGTGTGTGTTTACTAATTGCATAGCGATTAACTAATATCTGATTTCAATAAATACCCTACAAAGCGATTCATTCATTCATCATTTTCATAGCGGTGAAAAAAGCTTTGCGAATTTTGGATTGATACAATTGAAAAACGGATAATAGAAAAGTTAATATTTGATTCAACCACCTAAGAAGATGCACTTTTATTATAATTATAATAATGACAGTAAATGAAAGATGTTTACTGATATTGCAAATTTGCAAATATACATACATATATATGTATATATATATATATATATTCACACAAATAAATAAATAAATAAATAAATAAATATTGATAAGTGAACAATCATAAATTATAAAGGAGTGTAATGAGTATTAGTCCACTTAGACAAGATGAGTTCGTTGACTGAACATTTGCAAAAGTTTTAGCAATGATGAGCAGAATAGCGCCAACCAGCCAACAACCAGCCAACCAACGAACCGACCAACCAACCATCCAACCAGCCGGCTCAACGTCTCTCACACATCACACAATATTTCCAGCAACCAAAAGTGATCAAGAATTCGACTTTTGTAAAGTGATGATGATTGAAGGGGAATAATGTGATGGTGAGCGATGCTCATGAGATGGATGCAACGATGACACGACGATGCCCGTCGCCTATAGATTGTCAGCCGACTATAATCGTCGTATGATTCTCGCTCACCATTTGTCATGACTACGCTGTGTAATAAATATTTGCTTGCTACTGAATAAATCGCTGCAAATTTCATTTCATAAAGAATATCAATGTGATAATATTGCTTCAATCTATTATTTAGATAGCTTATATAATTGTCACAGTTATTTTTGGCCCATTTTTACATTCTCAAAATTGTAGAGAGTTTTTTGTTACTATATGGCGATTTATAGCACATTTTTCAAGTATTTGAGAAAATTTTTAGCAAAGAAATGAAGAGAGATGTGTAGACGACTTATTTTATGATTTATCAATTGCAGAATTGAGAAGAGAATAATATTTAATCGTTGTGAAAGAGAAATTTTTATGAAATGGTTTAGACTGGTTTACATGTGATTCAAATTTTAATAACTTTACTTATCTGCTGAAGCGAAAGATCTTTATTTTGCAGGCTCAGAATAATGTTCAAAAAGCTGATGTTTTCTTTAATGATGAAGGTAGCAAAATTCGGGCTAAAAAATAATAAAATAATATGAATAAAAAAGGAAAAAAGCGACGCAAAGCATCCACGACAGCCCATGAAGCAGTCAATCGATACACATTAAACGAACATTTTTTTGCCTAATGTTTATACAATATTACTAGAGATATGCTGAAGTTAGCGGGAACACCTCTGAGGGTATGCCAAAACGTTCAAACTGTAGACATCATCTCATGAACACTTCGATTCCTTTAGCATAAACTGTCATAAGAGCCAGAAGGAGCAAGGGATTTGCATTGCAACTTAGTGGTGAGGTCAACCGCCCTCTTGTATATTTCTGAAGGCTTAAACGATAACATAATCCTAAAGCTAAAGTTTTCAAGGCAGAAACGGAGTTAATAAGTTGAAAAGAATTCATATCAAAGCCGTTAGACAAAAACGGAAAGTTGCAAAGCGTCCTATCGTAAGATTCGCTTGATCTAGTCGATGTTCTTTCGTATTGTAAGCAGAACAATCCCTCTAAGGGAAGCCTGTCACCTTATACAATCGATCTACTGCTGTAGCAAAATTCAATTTGAAATAAAGAACGCTGCTCATTCAACGAACGCTAAGTACTGCTTTATTTTTTATGTTTTTTTCAATATTTGATACTTCTTAATTGCCACGATAAATTTTTCGATTCATGGAAATCGCTTTCATTATGGGCGTACTGCTTGTCATCTTAGAATTGAGTGAAGGAAACGGACAGAGCTTTCAAAAAAAAAATCCCTTTCCTTAGTCAAAAATTCATCTTAAATGCACAAATTTTTATCTTCGGACATTAACTTTTGAGAAGAACCTTTCTTCTTCTGATTCTAATGCATTACAAGTTTTCCAGCCATTAAAAAACTTTAAAATTTTCGATCACCAAAATCCTCTCGCTCTTTCAGATTAAACCATAGTTACTCTAATCAACGCGTGTTGGCGTGCTTCACTAAAGGTAGACGCGTCAATAGTACAGTAATATCTTAAGAGTTTTGGTAATTCATTCTCCTTGTGGAAGATACCTCTTCGATTAGAAAAGTTGAATCTAATAACACAGAATAGGACTAAAGAGAAGAAGGAAAATAAAGTTAAATAAGTTGGCAATAACGCTGCAAGAGGCTGCGATGTTCCTATCGCTTAGCGCCAACTGCCTTATTTTCACAATTATCGACTGCATCTGATTGTGTCAAGAGATGATAATTTTCTATAACGGAATAAGCATAGAATAGGATTTATGTGATTTGATCCGAAGAAGAATTCCCAAGCATTGGATTTAAATTTTTTTTTCCTATAAAAGGTGAGCAAGACCCATAGAAGGAAATAAATAGAATCAGCGTATAAGCTAAGCTTATTTACTAATTTACTCACTAAGTTTCTTTCAGGTACACCGACATCTGATATAATTTCTTCCAAAAACCGAAAAAGTGGAGTAATTCCTGGACTTTTTCTTCCGGACCCCTTTCCACTGAAATGATTTCGAGAACGTCTAATTTTTGCCAAATCGCTTTCCGATTTTTTCTTCGATTTCGGTTCTCTCCTTCGTTAGAATAATCATCGCTAGACGAAGATCACGTGAAAATCATTCCACTGCAACATATTTCTCACAAGCATTCACCGATGGCGAATATCGCCGACAAAAGTGATGATGACAGACTTTGAAATTAGCAACAATGAAGAACGTATGAAATCACCTGTTAGATTATCAACTGAGCAGACGTTTGCAAGGAAACGTCTGAGATATTGCCGATTTCAGAAGATTTCAAATCAGATTACTTTGACAATAAATTATGCGTGAGATAACTCGCACAGAGTACGATTAATTGTTGCTTGAAATTAGAATACTGAAAAATAAACGAAATTTTCAGTTCATTCGAAGCAGTTAGCATATCAACATTTCGATTTCCACTTTGACGCAGTGATGAATTTACTAAGATTTCTCAAAAATATAGTTAAAATTTCAAAAGTGTTATAAAACTTTTAAGGATAAAAATAATTGCGAAAATTCATTTAAAATATAAATAATTGGAGATTATATTTCTTTAAAGTCTATAGTAAAGAGTTTCTTTATTAATCTTCAATAAAATTTTTCAAAAGACTAGCTTAGCAAATTGTTCGCAGCAACTATTATAGTAAAAGAGATACGGACTTCGTGCGCGACCTAACAAATTCATGCGGCCACCTTTCGATTGAAAATTGGGTTTAAGCGGAAGTTGAAAGCGAACATGTCGTAGACATATAGGTGTAACATCCGAAGATATTACTATGAAGGGGGAAGCTCGTCTGCTGGATTTTCATGCATTGGTGAGAAAAGAGATGCTAGAAGAGTGATTAAAGAAAAATAAAATAGAATGAGCGTTAAGTTGGATGATTATTGTCACTAAAGATAATTTTTCTTAAAAAAATTCGTAAACATTAAATGTATGTTTAGAGCGAAGATTGATCAACGCCAAACATTAATACCAACGAGTAGTTTGGATCCATAAATATATTCTGCGAAAAACACTTGAAGATTGCATGAAAGCGAACGATAGCGCACAGCGTTTGCATAAAATTACGTGATCAAGTATGCAGCCGTCGGCCGATAAATTTTTATAAACGCCGAATTAAATTTAAGAAAATCCGAAAAGTGAGCCATGCAAGACATTTTTTCATAGCATTCATTTCGATGTATAAAATTTTCAACTACTGTTCGCTTCATTTCGATATATTGTATAAGGATATTTTGCACATTTATAACAACTATACCGTGAATAGATCCACAGAAAATAACAGGTGCTCATGTGAAAGTGGTCATGTGAATTTCTCAGTTTGATACGCATAGTACCTGAGCTATTTTCAGGGCCTATTGTATCAATAGACACCCACCAGCGGAGCAATAATGGTGAAGTTTTTTTTTTTACACAAGACGAAAACGCTAAATGATACACGATATAGGAAAATTTAGAAAGCGCGATGCTCTAAAATAACACTTCAAACATTAACGCTAAGAAAGGCACTTATATCATTCGGATGCCATTTATAAACGAATTTTCCGTGAAACACCCCCTCTGTTGGAGCTTATTGAATTTTCTAGTTCATCGCCCTATTTGTGTGCATCGATATGAGTTCATTCAGGAAGAATAAAAAGCGTTTTGTATGTTTATCACTCTCATATCTGTTCGCGCAACAAAAAAAACTCATTTAATTGATCTGTCGGAGCAGCAACAACAGCAGCGCCTTCTAAAAATGAGAAAGCGCATTCAGAAGTGAACAATAATGAAACGAGCGTTGAAATACTTGCACCCGCTCAATTTACTGGTAAATCAATTGGAAGGAATATTTTGACTAGTTACTACTGTGGATTGGAAATTTTCACGTGCGATTGAAAGATTATTCAGAATTCCGGTCATATATATGCTGAACTATCAAATGCTCTACTGAACTATCAAAATTCATCGCCACATAGGGAAGGAAGTACTAAACGGCTAACATTCAGCTCTGATTGCATTAATATGTCTTGATAACCCACCGTATACCACCTCCGCCTTCTACCGCGGGCCTCCATTGGCGCACCTCACAAGCACACCGGATTGGCGCACTGCCTGCAACGTAAGCGAGCGCCTGGGGGCTATTTCCTTCTTCATAAATGAATCACGTTCCAACTTAACGCCTTACTCATAGTGAATATACGAAGGTCATTTTGCAGTGTAAAGGACACATCATCATAGTTTCCACTGTGTCCCATTACTGTTACTCTATAGACGTTTTTTAGATGTTCAGAGAAGAGTTTACCCTCAATGCAATTCGCTGCCCCCACCGAAATGGTCATGTTGCTGATCGCGAATGCTAGCTGTTTAGGGTATTTTTTCACAGTCCCTCATGAAAGAGAAGTCATTTCCGACTGCATAACCCTTCCGACGATATATATGAAGATGGACTTTTCCAATATGGTACAAGAGTTACTTCGCGATATCAAGAATTAGAAGGGAAAAAGATGAGCGTTACAAAAACATAGATGCTTCTTCCCTTTATATGATAGCGATGTAAAATGTCGCTTTAATAGGCTAACATCTACTTAGACAGCGTAGAAGGTTATGCTCAGGTGGAAATCATATTGTATAATATCAACCACAATTGGGAAAGATTCGTAGATCGAATAAAGTGCTAAAAAAATTTTTTTAATCAACTAATCGCAGCTTTTCCCAGGGAGCGATTCATCTTCTAAAGCATAAACTCATACCCACATTTTGCGACATTGCACTCACTTGCATAATACACATCTCAAATAATGAATCGCTAATTCTCCGAATATACTGAAGTAGTTTTGCAATAAAATTCTCATGAACCAAATTTGAAAGACCAAATTGTCTGATATTCAGTAGTAAAAGCTGCTTTTTGAAAATTTCAGTTTGCTAGGATGAATTTTAGGGAGTGCTTAGTGCGGTAGTACGACAATGTATTTTATCTCGATAGCTCTTTTTTCTCTACCACACTTCGACGAATTTTCTAGAGTCCAACTTTTATATAGTATATGTTTTACCCGATAATTTTCATGACATACGTGTTTTATGAACCGATAATCAATTGGAAATGCTTTCTGTTTCTTTCTTTGTTCTCAGCAAACGAAACGACAATGTTTCATAGAGTCATTTAAAATGTTAATGCCATGTTTCCCCAATATGTGCCAAAACGAAAGTGCTAGAATTGCACTCATTGTGCTGAGATTCGATTGTGTCGGGCGATCCTCTAAAACAAATTGTCGCACAAGCTGAGGGAAATTCTTTGCAAAAAAAAAGTCATCGTTGATATGGGGGGCGGGGGTGGGGGAGGGGGGGTGATACGACCACCCAGTGTAATCTGTGGTCATGGCGCCGAGCAAATGGTTGCCTAGAGAACGAATATCACGTTAACATATAGGCGTTGCTTCAACGTGACCGACTAATCATCAACGCCAATGCTTTCGTTTGCTTCTAAGTGAAGTTATTTTCAGAAAATCGCGCATGGCTGTCGACAAAGCTGTCTTCATTTTCACTCACCAAACGCTTTTACGCGATTCGTCGTATGTTTCAACGTTGTTCAGAGATCGTAAATTACCAAAGAACACATGGGGAAAAATTAGAGGTTGTTTATAAACGATCAACGAACAGGTGAAAACAAATAGAGGTAATTCCCACTAGTGCAGGTGATCAGAATCCGACGTGGAAACCTAAGTGCCTTACTTAAGTGTCATATGTAACGTGACTTAGTAAGCGGGCGAGTGAATTAGAAGTTGGAACAGGATCACCCCCTCCCCCGTTCATGGCAGCTCCGCCAGTCCCCGCGATGGCCACGCGGAGGTTTAAGTTCTCAGAATTCCACGCAGGTAAGGGAGAGTTCCGGTGAGCGGAGGCCTCTCTCCCAATTGTTTTTTTTTAAATTTCTAATTTGTACCTCCTTTATAGCGCTGTTAAGTTTGATAATAGCAAAAGATATTCACATCATAATTCATAAAATTCATTGAATATCGCCTATGCACTTTAAATTCTCATTTACTGAACAATTTCGAAAACCATCAACAAATACAAAAATAATATGTCTCGATTTTAATTAATCCGACTGCACGCACAAGCTTCCGGCAATCGTCTGGAACATAAATGTAAATCTTTTGCACTATGTGTTATCCGAAACCTAACTCAATATATTATGAATCGAGAGATTCTGAAGGACAAAAAGAGAATAGGAGAATGGAAAAACTAGAGAATATAAAGCAAATACAAAACGTTCACCACAAAAATTGGCACAGCATGTGCTTTTATGATTTGCTCAACTAATCAAGCAGTTTTTTTAGCTGCAAAATTCGACAATATGTTGAGAATACCACCACACATTCTCATTAACCCGATGACTCCTATATATCTCTCAAAACATGTTTTTGTAACACATCGACATCGAGTGTGTGCTATTTATCCAGCATCATGAAACGCCTATGACCCTTACTGAAGTTGATGGATCCGCGAACGATAGAACGTCGCTTATTCTATAGTACACATGACACTAAATAGAATTCAAATTTTTGATTTCCATGTTTAGAAGTTGAAGTGTCCGGGTATGGAGGCAGGCGCATATGATATATATGCAGATGTTCGATGTTACCAGGATTCGCCTTGCAATTGCTCGCTTGCAACAATGCATATAAATAGTCATTGAAATCAATCAAGCCGAGTGGGGTTTAGAGTAAGGGCTTGAAATTCTTGGAAAACAATATGAGTGCTCACCTCATTTGAACGAGTTGAAAAAATATGAAGTGCAAAAAACGCTTGGCCAAGCGCTTTTATAGTTTATGCAAAATAATAAATTTGAAATTTTTTTTGATATGACTAGCTTCGGGCTTTTTCGAAAGAGAAAACCACTTCAACTTAACGAAGATACCATCGTCAAATCTACGACGCAGTCTTGAACTCTTTCTTATGAAGATCTGTCAAAACTATCAATAAGCGTAGGTACGTACTAGTGTGCATGAAATTTAGAGACCATAAGCACCCAAAAGGGATCTCTTTTTTTTGGAAAGAAAAACAACAAATTAACGAAGCAATCATTTAGCTCGCTTTCGCTACATCAATGAGCTATCAAGCTATATCATATTGCGATAAGTGAGCTATGAAATGAGCCGTATCTTTCATTTAAATAAAATAAAATAATTAGCCAATCGAAAGTAAATCGGAATTCTCCTTTGATTAATTTTGCTTCCCTTTTGTAAATTAGAAAATTAAAGTAGTCGCAATAATTCAAATTAGGTATGTAATGATGTCACATATGGCCATTACTGCTCGATCAACCGTTTGTTGCACCGAATTAAAAATTAGATCTCTACCAGCGATATATCAATTGCACCAAAAAAAGTACTTGCGCTTCTTTGGGCATATCTAATTGGCGTTGAAAATGAATTATCGAAACGTGAAAAAGCTAAAGTTCAAATAGATTTCTTCAAGGAAAATTCACGTCAACGTTCTTCTTTTCTATTCGAGAAATGAATTACCTAAATGATAGAGACTTAAATATATATGCGTGCTTCTAGATGTTTTTTTGCAACTATATGTCTTTGCAAAAATTGGCATGAAATACTCGACGAATGAGTGCATCTGTGTGGAAATATCTATGCGTCCGCGTGCCATTTATTCATAAGTTCAGCATAAGTAATTGCCACCCCTCTCAGATTCGCAATGATTTGATGCAAGCAGTCATTTATTGAATTGGTTGGCTAATTTAATACTGTAGTTGCATTGTGCGCCTTTGTGCATATCTATGTATGCGCGTATGCGCTTGCGTGCGACATGCGCGTATATGTGCATATGTATGTACAAGGGGTCAAGCATTTGGCGAAAAAAGCTTTATAAAAATTCACTTGCTCATTTAAAGCGTACTCGCTATGTAATTAGCTGATTGTATTTAATGTGTAACCGCAATCGATATTTCTGCTGTACTCAGTAGCGCCTAACATTGGCACAATCTTAAGCTTTCACTTACAATAGGGTTATATGCTAATTTTAACAGATATACTACTGCATATGCAAGACTAAAACGTGGTTGAAAGGTTTTATGCGAAATTTCACCTTCTAAATGCTCTTTGAAGAGAGTGAAAGAAGCAGAAACATATATATATATATATATATATATATGTATATAATATATATATATATATATATATATATATAATGTCTATAAAGCCATTGTAAGATACAAACGACTCAAAAAATATTCTCTCGTTAGAACAAAAGAAAAACAATAACAATAACAACAACAACAACCAAAACAAACATTAAATGGGCTATAGAATAAATTAATTCTTGATTGATTGGTGGAATTAATTGCATTGCTGGAACCATTTTTAGCGCACATAAAAATGTTAACTTAATTTTAACGCAAAAAATTTACACAGGCGCGTGCAACAAATAAAAACTATCGCAAGTTGGTCAAATCTATGAAGCATTATTATATTGACGTATCAGAATGAGATCTGATTCGACGGTATCCACTATTGCAGACAAGATGCGTTCTAAAATGCGATATCTATAATCATCGTGATCGTTGAGCGGCCTGCTCAAGGGAACGGAAGACGCGATAAGCATACTAAAAGGATTTGAAAATACGGCAAAACATGTCAATTACCTCTGTGCTAAACGAATACTCCACTTAAATCCAACAAATATAACTCTCACCACTTAGGACTAATCTGTTTTGAATTCTATGAAATGAGTAGAGCAACTTCTATTTGATTAAAGAGCATTCATTTCTCGCAAAGGTATATGGTAGAATGCAATTGCACACCTTTAGCGTAAAGTCATGTCAACTTTGCAAGAGCACTTAAATATGCGGAAGAGGTAATCAACAGCGGTATAGAGAGCATTGTGGAAGAAAATAAAGAATTCTTTGTTCATCGATCGTCTATCACTAATGAAACGGATGCGAAATTAAGGGAATATGATAAAGAAAATTGCCCTTACAAACTTTCAAATAATAATATTGTTAACTAAGGGAAATAAGAAGTTGCCAATATAAAACGCAATTATAAAGTCGAATTTAATTTTTAGAAGAGTTGAAATTCTAATGGAATACCGTCTTTAGCGTTGATTTACCTAACACTTTGCTCACGTGTGAATTTATGCAAACATTATATCTTACAAGGCGTCGATTTTCAAAAAAAAATTTTTTTAATGCTTCTGTATTCACTCTTCTTCATTCTAATCTCAGATATCTCGAATATAAGGCTGTACATTCCAGCCAAAAAATGTTAACTCGGAAATGCAAATTTCTATCTCATAAAGAGGATATATTCTTTTCTTCTTTGATTCTCATGAAGATAAATTCAATTTGGGCAATCATTATTAGAGATGTTTTTTACGATCAACGGATTTTCTCGAAAATTTTAAAGTGAAAATGAGTGATGCCTGCCTCGATTACGATGTCGCCATAATGGAGGAATTAAGCCAAGCGAAAAGTCATTCATATCCAAGCTTGCAGCGAGCACAATACGTTCGTCGAGACAACTCTTCGACAACGTGTATAACAGGTACGAATATACGTAGAAAAGGTAACGCAACAACAATCCAATAAGCTGCTTTAATGAGCAGTAATGTGTTATTCACATGCGTTCCACGCTAAATGTGCAACTATTGCTCCGTTTCCATAGAAAGTATGAGCACATAAGACCGCTTACTTCGCACTTTTAAATCATCGATTCGTAACTAACATAAAATCTCCTAGCGAGCATAATTTCCATAGAGCCCATACAACAGTGCCAAATAGCGCCATCATGCAATGAATAAGTGTGCAGGGTAACTAATGAATACCAGGTATGTCCACCTCTTAACCAGCATTCTGTAAACAACTCAGCCAGTAGAAAGTTGGAATATATTATCCAAAAAAATAAAAGTAAAATAATCTTAGCGAGTACAATAAGAAATATGTGGAATTTCATCGAACGGGCCTTAGACGTGCGTCTTTTATGACGAATTTTTCAATGCTGCAGTGGAATGTCCAGTTTATGCATGATTTTTCCTCTACGAAAATTGTGATTGAGGTTAAGCGTTCGCTAAGCATATTACATTAAATTACAGGTAGGATGTTATAAAATATCTTTGCACTGTGCCAATTTTGCGATGCAACAGTCGCTTACGCTAAGTTCACAGTAGCAGCACTCAATAATACTCTAAAAATATCAGCAAATGTTCTATCCTAATGGAGCATTACCACACTTCGATTATAGCTTTCCATTCGTAGAAGAAAATATTTTCATAAGTTAACGAGAAAAACCAATAAATAATAAAAATAATACCATTATATTTCGGAACAAATCAAAGCGCTTTCATAAACCACTCATAAAAGAATGACTTCTTGACCAGAATGATTGAAAAGAGAAAAGTCCACTGACGCAAAACTCTAGCAAATATGTTAAGCGCAAATACCGATAGGCACATTTCAAGTTCGACGGAACCGCGTGAAAGATAGTCCAAGCACTACTGATGTAGTATTATTTAATTGAGAAAGTTTTGCAGCATTGGACGTACACGCAGACACACATACATGCGAGCACGAACACCGCATTACAAACAATGCATTGCAATAAACTAATCTGCAAGAGGCGATGAAGACGATGTCAACATATTTTGCTCTTTTCAGATCTTACCAACAAAATCAAGAAATCAACACTTAATTTCTATGTCTTTAAGCTTAAGCAAAGCGCCTATCATTAATTTCTATTAGCTTCGTTTAATTAAATATACCACGCAAATATTTATAATTATTTTAGCAAAATAGTCATATACATCAAATGCAAAACTAGAAAACATACAAGTATTTTTGATCATTTATCGTTTCATTGTCTACATCTACTAGAAATAAACAAGCAGAGAAATTACAGAGGAGCTTGCATGATATATGCTCATATGAGCCCTCTTATTAGAAGCTCCAAAAAAAACCAAAAAATAAAAAAATAAAACCCGCCTAATCCAGTAGAGCCAATTTAAAAAACTAGCATTGTAATGGAGCCGAACGCGCCAGCAAAATTTCTACTAAAGGCTCACATTCTTCCACTACTTTTGCGACTTACTTGGTCACAAAAATGCGCAAATTTTTAGCATACTTTAGAGTGTAGTTCTACAAAATAAGCAACAATTACAACCATAGTAAAGTATGGTGAACTTACAGAAACATACTGATGAATACGCAGATATCACTCATTTATAATGCTCTTCGCAAGAGGATCAAACATTGTCGACGATCAGAAAACGCTAAACGGCAATACAAGCAACAAACAGTTCGCTTATTCATAGTGGACATCGGTGAAGAAAAAAAAGCAAAAAAAGACTGAAATAGAATAAATAGAACAATTCTAGAAGTGCACGCAAAAACAGGAGAATATCTGCGATAAGCAAACAAAGTACGCCTCTTCCGGATAAGATATAATATTTGGCTGAACTGGACTTCTGGAAAAACTTGGCATATAATAGAGCGGCAATCACTTTCCAGAAGATTAATATATTTATCATCGTTTCAGAATTTGGCTACTATTAACGAATAATTTCAGTGGGCAGCTAATATCTAGCCGAATCTTTAGTACCTTCAGCTACTATCTTACAATTTTCAAAGTTGATACATTCAGCTAACCGAATCTACTCCACATATTCAGTAAGTTCACGTATTACATTTATTATCGCATTAACCAAACTATTGCCCGAATTCGAGTACCCCAATGAAACGATTGTATTAATTCTATCTTTCGATGCAGTTATCTCAATTGTGATATAAAGAGTCGAAACTAACAAAAAGAATAAATTGTGCTCGAGGAAAGCCGAAAATTTCGATCAAAACATTGACGAACAATATCAAATAGCATTTTTTTTCCTCAAATTCAAGTTTTCTTCAAATGATCGAGCACTAAGGAGTCAAACATTGAGGTCACACACTGCACTCATCGAAATTCTCTTCGAAGAAAGTTTCATATAGTATTTTCGACTATCATATAATATGCTTTCATTCGTTGAAATTTACTTCATTCGCCCATCTCATCATTCATATACTCGACAAATATTCTCAAGTAAGTTGGTTCACTCATTTTATGACTGAGTTTAAATATTTATTTCACGTTGAAAATATTGTAGAAATTCCGCGCAATCTTTTTATCGTACATAAAGGAGACGAAAAACTCACATAAATTCATATCGATCAATGAAAGCGACATTTGGATTAACTTGCAAGGAAACCGATTAAATGTTGGGAATGTTGACTCGCTTAGAATGAAATCAAATTCACATCAGCAACTATAACGGAAATGACTTATTGGTAAAATAAGCATTTCACATTCCATTGAAAAAAAAAGAACTCTCAATATAATCGCTTCAATGTGACGTAAACAGATTTTTGAAGCATTCGTTGAAATTTGAAACAAGAGCTTTGACGCTTGCTTCCAATAGATAGCCGAACTTTAACAATAAGAGTGAAAAGAGACGCCGAAATATTGCGTTAAATGAAACCGGAATTTTTAACATACACTGTGTAAAATTCCATCCCATCGAATAGGCTTTGGAGATGAGATTTTTTCAATGTACCGACTCTTGATGAGTAGACTTATACCAGCAACTCCATGTCGAATTTTTTTTCATCATTTGTAATCGAAATGCATTATTCGAATCGAATAGAGGATGAGAGCTGCCCGATCGGATTGAATTAAGCAGCCAAATTTTGTGTGATACTAATTTACAGCCACTTTAGATGAATCGTTTTTTAAAATTCTGATTCACTCCATGGTGAAGTCACAATAGAGGATCTGTTTTGTGTAGTAGCGGGCGGAAATGCGGGACGTACTACCGCGTTGTCGTACTCGTCCTAAAATCTCAGAATGAAAGGTGGAAAATTCGTGGAGCCACTTAATTTCTCGATAAAATTCCACTAATAAACACGAAGGCAATCGGTATCCTCAAAACTTTCCGTTGATGTTTGCCGAGTTGTCGGTATTTGACAAGGTTTAGTGCCGATATGAATCAGGTGTTCAAAAAAGGGATCGAATGCGCATCGAAACTTGGTTAAATATGGCCGGAAATGCTATGAAAGTATTCTGCACTTTGGTTTTAACTGGAATTTTTAATGAAAAATTATAGGTAACGTAGGGCGTCATAACTCCACTATCGCATTGCTTTAATTCAACAAAATTTACTTTGCTCATATGTTATGCTATTCTTGCTCTATCTACAAGAGACGAAGATTTGAGAATAGTCTTCACTTGCATCAAACAATTTTTCTGCTAGCTACCGCTTCCTTTTCATATTTTATTTTCTCAAAATCGCCGCCCCGCCTTTCCCCGTGCACCAGCATACTTTCGAACCTCATAAATTTTAATTGAAATTCAACGACGTTGCGAACTGTGCGATGCGATCGCCCAAAAAAGAAAAACAAATTTTGTAATTTCAAGTCAACTACGTTCATTATTCAACATGCCCAAGGTGGAAATTTTAATTGTTTTTTTTTTGAGCACTTCGTGGTCAAATACCAAAGCTTACAGGAAACTATCATTCCATATTCTCAGGATTGCATTTCCAAATATTTGTGGAATAGATGGGATCGTCAGTTGAACTCATCTGAAAAAAAAAAACGCCTAAGATAACAAGTGATAGTTCCGTTGTTGCACTTCAACAATTCTTTGAAAATGTCGACGCATCCATTTATAGGCATAATTGATCGAAAATCATTGAACTAAGGTCCTTGAAGCATATATTTGTCGTTGAGTTGGTTTTCGGTTTTTTGACGTAAGAAACCAACAAATTCATTGATGTGTCACATCATTGTCTGTTTTGTGAAGAAAACGTACAAGAAATTTCGCTCAATATTATTTCTTTGAAATTTCCCCTATACTGCAAATTACTATTTTATTTTTACTTTTTATCTAGAAGCGTTATTTTTTGTCAAATCTAGAAATATTGAATTTTACAAGTATGAAATATACATCTAATTTACTCTATGATTGTCTGAAATAATAATGCTTTTTTTTCTCGAAAAAAATAACTCTGCAATCAAAAAAATTTCCTGTTTATCCCACTATAAATGATAGATGGTACGTTCGTTAAAAATTTTAATTTTCGTTCTTTTAAATTTGCATCCCAAAGACAGTTTATGGCGATGTTATGTGTATGCATAAACAATTGAACGGGTGTATATTTTTCTCTGTAGCTCAATTGTGCAGTTTCATTACGGGAATTTCCACATCTGAAGGAAAGAAATTTGATCTATACAATATATGACTGGGATAGCGTTATGCATAAAATTTCAAGCTGACTATAAAGCACTTAGAGACACTTGAAGAGAAAAAATTTGCATAATAAACTATGCCTTTCATAGTTAAATATGAATTTTAAATCATTTCCCTAATTTGAAAAAAAAAAAAATTAGGCCTTCATAATCTGATAGAATTATTCAAAAGGTGAAAATGCAACTCTACATATATCATTGCTTCTTAGTAACTTATGAAAGTGGTCAGCTAGATAAGGGCTATGCAAAATTCTCTATCGTGGCAGCTGCTCAAACATGAATGTCTATTGTTTAAATCTGCAGTAATCAACCTCTTGTTGTTTGCTTCAAACCTGGAAATGAACGATTCAAGCATCCATTCCTTGCTTTGCGTAGCTACTTTCTCTTTTTTTCATCCCTCATTTGAACTCATCTGAGTGCAGGAATACTCACCGAACAAGCTTTAAAGCTTAAACGTGACAAATAGTTAATCGTAGCCTTTGGAGAATCTCATAGCTTAGTCATTAAAGACCTGCTGTCGAATAGTTAAAGGAAAAAGGTTATCGAAAATGTGGAGGGCTCCAAGATAGAACCATCAGACTTCTTCAATTTACATATTGGGGTTCGCAAACTGAGATATTCGAGAGAGCGATAGACACACAAGTCCATGTAAATTAAGAATCCTAGAGTATTTTCATAATAGTTCACCGAAAATGCATATCACGAAGCAATAATTTTAAGGTGGGCATCTATCTTGAACTGTAAAAGAGTGCTCAAATGTTAATTTAAACGAGCTGCTCCTGATAAATGTACCAGAGTGAATCTACGAGATGAAGGAATAATGCAAAATTAGATGCTAGGCTGGCTATATGCATGCAAGGATCGCATGTGGGAGGTTCAAAGTAAAAAAGCGACTAATATAGATGATCGTATGCGAAAAAAAAGGCTAAAACTTGAGGAAAAAGGGATAGGTGACGAAGAAACGTTGATGGATTTTCTATGAAAATTGAACGTTTTCGGTCGATCAATCAGCTTTACGAATGCAGCGATTTTGCGTACATTTCCGCTTCGGCGCATTCATATCAGAGTCATAGTATGAGATAAAGTGCAGCAACGGAGTGCAAGATAAAGCCACAAAAAGCACCTGTTGAAAAGTGGCTGGCATTTTGTGCTGTTATTAGGCAAAAAAAAAAAAAATTGCAGAGGGGAGAGAGAAGGGGAAGGGTACTAGGATTTCTCTGAAAGGAAGCAAGTTTCACTTGTAAGAGTATAAGAAAGATTGAAAAGTTTAAAAAGAAGGCACACTAAGCACAGATTACAAACTCAATTTCTTACTGTTCTTTTTTTAATTCTAAGGCTGTCGCCTATATGCGTTAAAATTAGTCGAAAATTTTGTAGTAAGTTAAAAAATAGCAATTTATTGCAGGGTAGCACTTCGTGGAGTGCAATAATTTGCGGTTATGTTTCTAGGATTTCAACAACACACCGGGTTCAATTCGAACCACACCTTTTCATCCTGTATTGAAGTTCTTCCTTCTGACTGCAAACTTAGAACGATTCCATTTCCATCAAAGATGTGAAAATATTGAAAAACGTGCGAAAATACGCTAATGAAATGAGCGTTTTTTATTCGGAGAAACGAGTAAAATTGAAATCAAATAAGAGCATTTTTTTTAATTCGACACTTAATTGTGGGCGAGCAATAATGTATGACACTTCCGAAAAAATTAAATGTGCACTTTTTTGAAAACTAGTTCCACAGCAGATTTTTCTGATAGTGGTAAACAGTGCGATCGATGAAGAGTATACGAAAGAAAAGGAAATTCAACAAATAAAAGGTCAAAATTTGCATGCTTAGCTAATTACCTTGGACATCTATAGTCATAAGGGATGGATTGCAGTGTGATATCATAGGCGAACTTGTTATGAGTCTATAGAAATGATCGAAAATAGCTATAAAAGCGTTCGATCGCTCAATCGAAATGAAATATGCCCTCTAATCATAATGAAGAAAGCATTTTTTCGAAAGGAATTTTTAGCGTCAAAACATACCACAACAAATCGTCTACGAATTTCATCCACTATTATCTCATATGAAATACTATGTTGGTAATTTCATACGTTTACTGCCTAAAACTATGATGTATATGAAGAATGTAGTCAATCGTAGAATACAGTCAAGCTCTCAAACGGATGACCTATTTGATGAGGGATCATCATCCTGGCCCTCTGAAGATTAGAATGGATTTTATTGAACAAAAGACTTCGATTGAAAGGTACTTTTCGGCTGAGAATATACGAAATATACAATTTCAGATATGATAATGATTTTGAATATTTTGTCGTTTTCTTATAGAAAGGAATTCTGAAGTTAATTTCATATCAAAAAAATATAAATCCAAGTAAATGGTTATTCCACATTTGAGTATTGCAAGTCGGAACTTAAGTTGAAAGTTGAAAAAAATCATCATACATCATGAAGGAATTCTATAAAATTATGAATGAAAGAAAGAGAGTATTAGAAAAAAAAAAAAAAAAACCGGTGATTTCAGCATTCCCTCTCTTTATAATTTTCTCTTAATAATTTTTCGCTAAAATCATTTTTCCGAACGAACAACAATCAAATCACAAACACAAAAATGTTAATGCGAATTTAAAATTTTCATTTGTTTGTGAATGTATATAATTTCGAACATTTCTGTCCTATATACAATGAATTGGCGTAAATATTAAAAATAAAATAGTCATACTATACTGCAAATGGAGTGGTAAAAAAAACCATTAAAAAACAAGACCAATGACACATATATAGAACTTAAAGAAAGGAAGAGCCAACGTAGACAGTACTGGCGGGAGACATAAAACAGTAATGTTTTCGTGGTGAAGCAAATTAAATACTTTTATTGTTAAGTTTGCACTTTCAGTCACCTTTCCACATAAGCATTAAACTAGATATGGAAAATAGGTATTTCTAGTTATGTTATAAGTGCGCCTTGCCATACCCCCTCCTCTTCCCATCCCTTCCATCGGCACATACAGATTTTTAACAAAACGAGAGAGAACTTACAGCCTTCTGCATAGTTCGTGAGGTGTGATCACATATTTGACATCTTCATTCGCGTTACATCTATCTTCTCGCTCGCAGGACATTTTCACTACGAAGCAATTGCATCTAAAATTTTGCTTTGTAACTTTTATTTGCAATCTATCAATCACCTAAGAGATTTTATGGATTTGTAAAAATAGCAAAACAAGTGTCCACATAACACCTAATCAGCATTTGAATACTGGATGATTCATCATTAGCAAATGAAATGTAATTGTTTAGTTGTTAATATCATCATCTACGCTTATCACATACTTTATTGAGTTCGATTTCTTATCTCTTTATTATCGTAATCACTAATTAACATTACCCATTACAATATGTACAACTAAATTTATGAAATTAGAAAGAAAATAAAATTTATGCATTCATTAAACAAAGAGACTACGATAATGTATGTCCTTGGTGACAAATTAATAGAAAATTCCTCGAAAAGTTCATCGATTAACAACAACGTTACGTTTAATTTTCGATTCCACTTTTTTTCTAAAGATGAAAACACGATTAATTTGCCTTTTTTCAAAGTCATTAGTGAGTTTTTATATACGGTACTATTAAATTAATTTATGTACGGTACTATTTATTGCACTTATTTTCTCATTTCTAATGACGTTTTTTTTCGAGCAAAACAATGAAAAACTCATTTCACAATTTCACCGAATCTTATGATTCGTTTTTTGATGCAGCCCAACTGGGATGTTTGAATTTACGCTAAGATTGTTCTTTAATAAGTCATTTTACAATGACTCGTTCCACTATCCTCTCCCCTGGTTTTATGTCACATCTTAGAGCATGAAGTAGCAAAAAAAGAGTAATTATAGAAAGATGAAGTTGGTTAGGATTTTTTTAGAGCAATCGCTGCTCAATCTTTTGTATTATAATATTTTGTTTAATTTAGATCAATGATTTGTGCATACTGTTTCACCATTAATGAGTGAAAACAACCACCGATACGCTTATTATTTTTTTGAAGTTATATAGACAACTTAATTGCGAGTAGAGAGAAAGAAGTGGAAAAGAAAAGAAATGAAAAAAGAAATCTATAGGCAAAATGTGTATTAAGAAAAATGCCTAGCAAATACTTGTGTAAAATATAATAAAATGTAAAATATAGCAAATACTTGTGAAAACATAATAAATTTAAAAAGTTGCACATAATAGCACTAACCTCATCTGTATAGTCCATTTCCTTCTTTTTTTATCTAAGACTGAAGGGCTTAGGGGTCTGATGGAGAAACAAGCGAGCAATGCGACAAATCTTGGAACACTTCCTGCGGCATTGTGTGTCGAACCTGGGATCCTCAGACTGCGAGCCCAACCCCTTATCCGCTAGGCCACACTACCGCATTTGTCAATCCTCTTTATAGGAAAACTAAAGTTGTTTTTGTTCATTTAGTATTCTTTTTTCGCCATAGACTTTGAAAATCATGCTACGGTGTTACTTCATTTTTCGTTGGTTAGAGATGTGATAATCGGTGGCTACTATTCTCAGCGTGTTGATTATGCTACGTAGTAGGTGGTCGCGTGGCTTTATGAAATGTAAGAACTGTTGTGTGACATTAGTATGGTTATGTCGATATTTCTATCTATGATGGCGCTATTATATTTCTCAAAGATAGTTGTATAACTCCGCTTTTTTGAGTCTCTTTTAACTGCTTATCGGTAATGCCGTACTGTATTGCTAGCTGAATATTTCTATTTACTGAAAAATTAAATTGATCCGTCTCATCATAGACGTTTGAGACGATGCCGTTACATGTAATATATAAGTTTAAGCTTAAAAAATTAGCTGTGCTACCCACATATATAACCTCAATCTGTAGTGAACCTCCATAAATTAATTTAGCAATACTCTTTGCAATAAAAAGGAGAAATAGTTACTGTTGACTAAGACCTCAGGCGATTTGATGTTTCCAACTTGCTACTCTTGTTGATATTTCGGCAGAAAATGGTTTCTACAATGGTTCTACGATGTAAATTATTTGTTTGTGAATAAAATTTTCTTAGGCTTCTCAAAAACGAAGACTCAATTTAACAAAACAGTACTCAACTCACTCAACTGTGTCATCGAAGCAGGTCATAAAACCTATAGGATGAATTTTGCTTGCGGTACAATCGAGAAAAAGATATTTGCTTTTGGATTGTTGCAGTCAATCTGTATTATACAACGAGTTAGTATTAGGAGTGCGCCACTGCTACCAGATATTTGGGGAACCGGTTAACCCGATGCCCTAAAACGGAAGGTGCGCACTATGTCATCATCCTGAAAGGCCTCCTTACTTATTTTGCTTGGATTCATACGAGGAACAACAATTACATTCACAATTTTGTTTTCAAACGCATTAACGCTATATATATTTAAAGCGTGCTTAGGTGCGTTTTATATATATGCAATTATGCTAAGAAATTTGCTTATATCCATTTATCTTTCTCTTCTACAAATGACAATAGCGAATAGGCATTTCAAGAGTTCACAAACAACACTGCAATCATATGAACACATTTATATGAACGTCAAATCAGCAAAGTCTAAATGCCCGCATATCAAACTCTTTGGATTTGAAGTAATAGAGGGTGTTTTTTATGATGTACGCAAATTCCAATAACTCTCATTAATGAAGGCAACAAGCACTAATGGGATTATTGATGTGAAGACAATTGATTTGATCATTAAAGAAATATTCTTGGTTAAATTTCTCATTGGTTAAAAACAATGCAATGACGGTAGAGAAATTCGACACGATTAAAATGCTTTGAGATCATCATTATTTAGCGAACTTTATGTTAAGCTCAAAAAAAAAGGAAAAAAAAAGAAAGAGTTTCATTCTAGCCTCACAGCACCTCATCTATCCATTACTCGGCACGCGTCTCCATATCAACTAAACATTAATTTTAGGTGGTAGACCTGAAGAGCACCGAATTCGATGGATTACCCAACGAAGTAAATTATGAATGTTTAATTTTACCTCCACAATTCCTGCAAATTTCAAGGTGAAAGTTTCAGACAGCGACAGACAGGAATACGAACAGACATAATCATAGAGCAATGCGATTGTTGCAAAAAGCTTTTAAAGCAACGAAATAATAGTCTTCTTAATAAAAAAATCTTCTAAGAGATTCTAAGCTGTGTCATTAAATAATACAATATTGCAAAATAATATCGCAATTGCAATGCAGTACAAAATGAAGGCAAAACAAAGATGACGCAAAGTCAGATATATAATACAACAAAGTGAAAGATATAATGGAAGAGACCTATTACATCTCAGAAATTTTTAAAGTACTGAAGAAAATTACCCAGAAAGAGAACAGCTGTGGCGACATCTTTCTGTGTCATATTAATAGATCAAAGAACTCATCACCTGTAAATCACTAAGATATGACCATTCCCAGCACACTTGGCATTGAAACTTTAATTTAACTCCGTAAAAAGTGATCGCTGTCGTTTCTGCGCTGCAATTTATGAAAACTGGGAGGGTTCGACTCATCGTGAGTCAGCTACGAAAGGTAGGCAATGCCCATGGTTACTCAACTAGCAGCCTATACGCCTAAAGTAATTTAGCTTAGGAAAGATATGATCACGGTGGTCCAATTATGCCTTCGTTCCCATCGAGTTATTCGATAAAGACCAGTGGCTTATGAAATAAACCTCAATTCAATCAACATTTTACAAATAGTGTCATGTTCGTCAATGGCATCCCATTGGTGAGCGCATACCACAGCTATTACATTCGAGTATTCATAAAAGCAAATCAATGAATTCTTCCAGACTAGTTCTTCCAGCACTTAAATAGACAGATATATGGACGACGGTAACCGCTTTACATAGATATGAGCGTGGAAAATCAGTACATGCCTCTGATTTGATGCCACTCTCAATCGTCGAACATCGTAGTCTATTTCAATGGGATTCAAATTTCATACTACCGGTGGGTGGCATTTGTGGAGGTCCCATACTAACATTCTGATGCGTATTGATGCTATTCATTGTGAGATTATTGTGCGAATGTGACTGTACCATTCCACCGTTCGAATTTTGAGGTCCTGGATTTGGACGTGGAATCTTCTGTAGTATTGGAACCAATTGCTCCTTCTCGTCGAATGATTTCCATACGCTATACAGATTTAAAATGATCTTTTGAATATCCAATATCTGTAAATAAGATTCGTTTCAACAGCAACATCGACAACACACACACAGAATATCTCAGAGAGGAAAAGAAGGAAGAAAGACCACAAAGTGTCGATACGACATCAACTTCCCAGTCCAGCCATTTCCGCCACGACTTTTTCTTTTTCCATCAATTGCTTCTCTATGCAAAGAATTCTTATGATTGATGATGGAAAGGTGAAATCATTGGAAAGGTGCAAGCTATAATCGCCGCAGAAATGCAGATATACACATATACCAAACATGACAATACAATTCTAGAGCACCTTCGCAAAATATCGCAAAAAACAACGAACGAAATGCTTTCAATTACAATCAATCAACCATTTTTCAAGAAAAAAAGCATCAAATAAAACGAAATAAAAAATTTTTTTAAATAGGGAAAAATTATAAAAGTTTTTACCTTTTCAAAATCGACTGCCAATTCGGCAAACCAATTCTTTAATTCTTTATCACGATTCGTCCATATCGACGCTATTAGGATACATGCTGCAAATAATACAGCAGTCAACGAATAATACCAATATAATAATCCGATTGAAAGATATAAAGATGAGAGGTAAAAAAGTTCAAGCAGTCATGAAAGCGCATCGTTTGGAAGCAGTTGAGACATTTTGTGTTTACAAGGAACAGACAGGTTGAATAGACTATAACGTATCAAAAATCAGGCGCAATGCCACTTTTTACGGTGGTAGAAGTGGTGCCATTTTTTGGGTGATAGGAGGATGTGAGTCGGTTGCACCTACTCCCTCCCCCCCCCCCCCCCCCCCCCCCCCCCACCCCCCCCCCCCCCCCCCCCCCCCCCCCCCCCCTGTCTCCGATCTTTGCTTTTCTATAGTCAATTGTCTACTGCTGCGAATTAAGCAATAATTTCAAAGCAAACGACCCATTCATCTATGTAACGCTCTGTTTAATTAGTGCACACCGAGTAAACTCGATCACTTGTGCCTCCTCCCCCCTCCACTATTCCGGATAACCTTCGGCGATTTTAATAAGCACCATATCGCATGTGTCTATATATCGAATACCGGATACACTTGTGGAAACATTTTTGGCACATGCTTGAGCAGATGCTGATCCCATTGCGAAATAGTCTTGTGCAGTGACACGGAATTCCGCTTTCATGTGAGTTACTACTGCAATCATCCACAATGTCATGTGAGAACGCACTACAGAAGTGGTCACCATAATAACAACTGTTACTAAGTGTTGTCTATCTGCATGTCGCATGTCCGTCTGCTCAATAGTCATCTGCATATTCAACTAGCATTGTTAGATCATTAGCCAATTTTCACAATAAGCATAACACTTAATCTCGTCGTCACTTACATATATGCCAAACAAATCAAACATTTGAATGCGTTGTGCATGTATGCGGATGTAAACCGATCGACGTGAAATTTGTTGCGAACTTATTGGCACGAAGTAAGACATTTACTTTAGCGGTCGTTCACTTTATTGAAAGTTCCACTTGTACTTATACCTATATACCTATAAACTTATTTGAATATCAAGCTTAAGTTCCATTCATTATCGTTATTTTCGATCAATCCTAATCACTTCAAATGAAAAAAAAAAAGAGTTGAACCGTGAAAAAACCACCATAAAAATCTTTGACATATGCATTAAAAAAAACAAATCAAAACTCAACAAAAATACAGACTTAAAAAACAAAAAATACAAACCAATAGCAATTTGATGTGGGGGATACATCAATAGTAGATCGGTTCTTGCCGTATCATTACAAATACGCCATGCATGTGCCGAGAGTGCATCTAAGTCTTTATGCTCTCGTGCCATCTCAGCCATTAGTTGATTCAATGGCCTAAATATTTCAGTATTCATAAAGTTGAACAATAAAAATCTTTCATTTAATTGAATTTTAATAATCTATTTATCCAATTCCATATTTGCGTAAAACCTGATAATATACACTCGACTTCTACATTTTGCACCTAGCATGTCAAGCATACAAGTAAACATATAGATCTTTATGAATTGAGTTATTATTAACGTCGACAAGTTTATTTCCCCTTCACTCTTATCGTCCAATTCAATTTTTATGTATTCATCACTTTTGAAATTTCAAAGAAAAAAAGAAAGGAAAAAACGAACGCATCAAACCTATAAAAATTTCCAATAGCTCTTTCTAATATCAAATCCAAACTTCAAATCACCTGTATGGATGATAAACAATCAAACAGCAATCCATAATTTCTAGCAGAAAGAACTCTGCTTCTTGAATATGCTGTACACGAATCATCAACTCTTGCTGAATGAACGGCCAACGTTTTACTGAAAAATAAGAATAAAAATAAAGTGCAACTGCCCAATAAAATAAGCAAACGTGAATAATTTTTCATCGCATCCCAAAAAGCGAACCATAGATCTAAACCTCTAATGAATATTGGCTTCCTTGAATATTTGAGTGAAAAAATTTTAATAAATACTAATAAATAGTTTCAATGCAAAACTCACGTGCATTATTAGTAGCTTGGATGAGTTTGTTATGTGACATCATACCATGCTCTTCGACTTTTGATGCGAGGAAAAGGCTCGTTGGTGCTAGCAGGAATGGATCGATATCCTTTAGTGAACGTCTGCATAAGATACGATAAATAATAGACATCAAATTCGATTCAAACAAATAATATATGTTGAGAAAAAATTTGCAATTGTGCATATGAATCGATCGCAGAGGCTTTGTGCAGTTTAATTTTAAATTAAGCAGTGCAACTAAAGATTCTGTCTTTACTCGATAAACTTTCCTCCCCTCCAACCCTCCTCCCCTTTCCCTTCCCTCCCCTCCTCTCCTTTCTCTTTTCCAATATAAATTCTAAGAAACTTTCCCTCATAAACCTGAAATGATAAACATAATCATCCTCAGTTGTCCAAATTATGTCGAAAAATCTGTTTCCCTCATAAAAAATTTTAAAAATTGGAGTTTAGCTTTTTTTCATGGACTTTCCCTTGGCATAACCATAAACGAGACGATAAAATAAATCAGTTTATGAGTTATTCGAGAATGCATTTTTAAAAAAAGCTATTAAAGTAATGCCTGTAGAGCTACCACCTTAAATTGCAACTGCTAATTTTTCACTGGACACTCAATCATTACCGCAACTATCTATACCCTATTTAGCTCCATACTCAGATTTCTTATAAGCATTTCCTAATGAAGCGCTTTTCCTTTGTCTCCAAAAATTGAATGACTAATGCCAAGATATGAGCGGAAATAAGATTTTTCTCTCGTTGATGTTAATATATTTTTACAACGCCCGACATTTCCCTCATTTTTTTAGTCAGTCGATATCAAATTCTTATTGAGTGGAAACTTACTAGCCCACTACTCTAATCAAGCCATCATGTCTCGGAGTAGGAAATCCATAAGCTTTAGATCCCTTACCAACGACTATCATACGACCTCAATTGCAACTGCACATATTCAAGCACTTAGAGCAAAGCAATAATCGAAAATTAAAGCAAAAACCTTGCATAAAAACGTCGGAAATAGACACATGCCGTTGCAATCACTTGCATCCTCGTCTTGTGTGGTAATTGTGAGTCCATTCCTATTGCGTGTATGACTGAAATTATCGTATCACAATAATACAACAACCATCATTCAACAAAGAATAATAATCCAACGCTAACAGCATCATGTCTTGATCGTTGATTTAGCCGTAGAAAAGAATGTGGAATTGTGATCGCATCCGTCATGTGAATGCAATAAGCATCGCTATATCTGAAAGCTACAACTCGAGCAATGAAGTAGATGCCCTAGCCATCTACAATGTTAAGGATGAACACGAAGATTTCCCTCAGAAGCCAACAGAAGATGAAGTCACATAATACAACCGTCTCACAATTGTTAGCTGGCGACGCCGGATGGTTTCGTGGAGTTGCGACCGCAAAAACGTGAATACGCACTCACAACGCCCACAGCAAACGGTTATTAAAACGTGACAGCCGATCTGCATAGCATTGAAACCATCGCAAGATAATTTTTCCTTTCGCACGCTCTAAGTCATTGCCGTTTAAATCGAACGTGCTTTTTCAAGTTGGATCATACTCAGATTTAAGTTCTGCCACTGTCTGTGACTGTCAAAAGACACACAACCAGCCATTTAATATCAACGATCCAAGCAGTCCGTAAAGAACGCCATACACAACCCAACTATTCGCAACTACAATCATGTAGCCCTCTTGGATCTGACCTATCAGTGCAACCATGATTGCCCACACATATATTCAGCGAAGCAGCGATTCGCTTCCTATAGCTTATAAACTCTTAATCACTGAAAAACCTAACTACTATAGCCGAAAACTCAGTTGTTGCTGAGGTAAAAAATCTGCATCAACTGATATCCTCGAAACGCAATAAAGGGTAAATCTTTGAGCATTAAGCTGCGCAACACTGAGTTTGCCAATCGCCAAGAATAGTTTCTCGCATTCTGCCATATTCATATCCATACTAAGAAGTGCTTATGGAATACATGGGATACACAGCTATTCAAGTGATATTACCTACTACTTTATCTTAAATATGCCATTAAATAAATAAACGAACAAATAAATAAATAAATGAATAAACAAAATTAGGCGCTCATTAGACGAAAACATTTTAGCTGTATCTAACAGAGGAAAATTTATGAACTGAGGAATATGCGGAATAAGGTGGCATAATGTTTGCACTTCCAGGGCAAACAAAAAAGTATAAAAAATCAATACATACATGTATATATATGTACATATATATATATATATATATATATATATATACATGTATATACATATATATATACACATGTAGCCATAAATAGTCAAAGAAAAAATGTTTAAAAAATATACAAGTATAAAAGAACAAAAGTATTTTTGCCCATTTATAAATATTCACTTACCAATGTGAACTTTGCCAAAAATTGCCAGCCATTTCGACAGGTTATGTTGATACATAAAAAATTAAGTGTCAAACATCAATGTTTTAGGCCGACTTGATGCGTGAATCTTGAGTTATTATAAATTGCCAGTTTATATGGACAACAAATTTTATGGAGACCAACACCACTGACGCACAACGGAAGCTAACTGAAAAAATACAGAATTAATTTCATAGCATCATAAAAATCGCGTTGCTTTTCTGTTTATCGAATATATGCAAAAAAATAAATTAAAAAGTAATAAAAAAATTCGGTAAGGTTTTATAAACAATATGCGATGTGTTGTGCTGTCAAATACTTCATATAACTACTAGGGTCAACCAGTGGGAACAAAGAGGAGGAGGGATGGGAAAAGGTATAGACGGCCAATGACAACTACTTCCGTGAGCAATCACTATAGCACAATCGTTGCGCATCTACCTAGGTTATGAAAGGTGGAGAGATGGGAATTCGCGGTATTAGGATATACTCAGCTGAGTACAAGCTGTACAGGTTGCAGGTGGGTATTTTCACTATTCTTCTTAAATCAACGAAATCAATGAGCAGCACAACGAACAACATGCAGAATATTTGGCAAAATTCTGGCCGAGAGAACATTTTAATGCAGAAAGTTGTGGAATCTGCGTGCGCCGACGTATTGGCACAGTTGCAGAGAACTTTGCCACACTCGCTGCGAACCACCGCGAACGGAGCTCAGCTCGTGCCCACCCGTGCGTACGCACTATTACCGTTACTCTGCATTTGATACAAACGAGTCCTAACGCCCTCTTTGGAAACTCGACAGCCTCTTAATCTGGCCGAGAGAACATTTTAATGCAGAAAGTTGTGGAATCTGCGTGCGCCGACGTATTGGCACAGTTGCAGAGAACTTTGCCACACTCGCTGCGAACCACCGCGAACGGAGCTCAGCCCGTGCCCACCCGTGCGTACGCACTATTACCGTTACTCTGCATTTGATACAAACGAGTCCTAACGCCCTCTTTGGAAACTCGACAGCCTCTTATAGACACATGCTTTTTTTCCTATGTTCAATTAAGTATGTCACGTGATGTTCCCACGCAAAATTTCAGCTCAATGGAAGCGCGGGAAGTGCACTTGCTGGAAGGCGCCATCGTTCTCTGCAATTGTGCTCAATAGTCCATCCAACAAGTAAACTTCCCCTTTTTTCAGTGAGCTGAAATTTTCCATTAGGACATTATTTGACATTCTGAGTGAATGATGGAAAAAATCGCATATTTCTATCACAAATTTTCAAGTTCCTGCGAGCGGGATTAGGATTCGTTGGTAGATAGATACAGGGTACGGTAGTGGTGCGTACGCATTTTGGAGCACGAGTTCAGCTCCGTTCGCGGTTCGCAATCGCGCCCAACTTTTCTACTATTGTGCCATTTTGCCACATTTCCATCATTCAACTGTACTCAGATTGAATCATTGGTAATACCAACTCTTAAGATAAGCAACAATATGCATAGTTGGCAACAAGTGAATGCCATAGATTTTCCAACTTTAAAGTTCTTTTCACGTAGATTTTATTATCAGAGAGGAAAATAGGTCGTTATTTGCTTTAGAGGTATCAGTGCGCACAAAATGTCGAGCACAATTCATCACGGTGCTGTTGTTGCAAAACCTAGCGAAACTATTTACCCTTGAGGAACCCATTATGCACTCTGGTGGATACTATACTGACCAAAAATGAAATGCAAAAAAATACAACCCTTATGAATCTATTTTATTGCTAGAAGTACAATAGCATATAGTCAATGGAAAGACAAAGAATAAAACGAGCAAGAAGGAGAAAATATTACAATCTTAGAAATATTGTTCGAATATAAACAATTATAAACAAAAAACAGTTCGCATAAACCAATTCCAACGCCATTTTCATCACAAAACTGCGAAACACAGCAACGTGCAGTTTAAACGGCGGCGGTCGTTTAAACTGCAAGCCACTGTGAGCGTTTAAAAACGAATACAAGTAAAATCCATGCTACTGGGGGACGCTGATCTGTCAATATAACCGCATTAAAAAAAAGAGAGAGATCAGCTTATCGAGGCAAAGGATATAAGTCTATCAAGTAAAACAATTTCAATGTTTCCGAAAGAAATCAACAAAAATGATTGGCTTATGAGACAGAATAAGGCGATCAGAAAACTCGCCTAAGAATTCCGACCATTTGATATAAGCAATGGAAGGTATGCACCTAAAAGATTCACAGTAATCATCAAAGCGGTGCACCACAAGTTGTGTTTCAAATGGCGGCCGCACATTTAAAACACAAACAAATATGCACCGATACTTGAGCACTTAAACGACAGACATCCCAATTTACCATCCTATCACTTTCAAGATGTCACTGATAACTATAAGGAGGGGGGGGGGAATATGCCATGATTGGACCCCTAATAATGAAAATACTAAGCATCAAAAGTCCATAAAATGTACTACAATGAGAGAAATAATTGCAAAAGACGAAACAGATGCAAATGAAAATTGGGAGCTGAAGAGATAGAAGCGGAATGTTTACATATTCAATACAATATATAAACGACAATACAATCAACATCAACATCAACACAATGCGATCGTGCTTTAAATAGCGGCGGAATATTTAAAGCACAATCGCTTGACAAAATATGTTCATTTGCAATGCAATACAACATACATTGCAATAGACAACAATGGTCACATAACATAGCGGTGGAAAGCAGTCAAAGACTAATGGGTGGAGATTTTTGACAAATACGTCTCAGACGCTGGAAAGTGGTGAAGAGTAATGTCTAAGGAATATTGTTACTTTTGAAAGTGTCGATTACTAAAGATGCCTTTGGAGTCACCTCGCAACGGCCTTCTAAGGTCTACTCAACTATGACTGCTTCCCCGCCTCACAAAAACGTCACTTAAAAATTTATCCTCAGTAAATTTTTCACAAAAACGAACAACTTGACGAAGTTGTCGAAGTCCTTTTGCCTTTGGCCGACTCTCTTGTTATGTCGCAATCCTTTGCAAGATCGTCGTGTGGAACGACCGACCCTTTTCCGTGAATCGTTAGATGGCGCCTCACTCCGCTAGGAAGTACGAAAGCGACCGCGACGGAAACCTGCAATGAAAAAAATCTTCGAATGTTATCAGATTTACCAGAATCCACAACCCAGAAGCAAAACCGATATGGGAATCAATAATTAAAGTTTCATCAGAATAGTAAACTGCGCGGAATCTGCTGAAGAGTTCCTTTGTTATGTGATACGAATGATCCAAACATGTGTGAGGAAGAATTTTTAAAAGGAAGGCTCTAAGTGAAGTATTCAAAACCTCTGAACAACCATCAGAATTTAAAAGTGAATGTATAAGAGCATGACCACTTACTGCTTTTAGTCGCAAGTCGATCGCTAACGTCGGCGTCAAATCTCGCCCTCAGCAGTCTCGGATTTACGTCGACTCCGAATCCCACATATACGTTGACTTCGCAGTGCTTCTTCCGCTGAATATCGCAATCCAACCTCGGCGTCACATCGACTCCTACACGGCCCTTAAAACAAGCTAACTCTGAGTGTTGGCACCACATTGTTCTCCCGCATTCCTACCGACTGTGCCTCTCCCACAATCCTACCAACAGTGCCTCTCCCCCAGGCCTAGCGGCACCTATTTTCTTTAGAGTTATTGAGCTTTACAAATCAATATTTTGCTCCCTACAGTTGTGAACTACTGACCACAATAATTGTGGGACTAACATATCATGCGCTAGAAAACCCCTTGTCCTTCCATTTTACTGCTACATCACCACTCCATCAACTGTGCCTACCAAAGGTCCCCAGTAGCGAACCACTGAACCCTATGGGAACTCTGGCCTTACCTAACTGAAAACGCTAACAAGAGCAATAGAGGGATTGACGAAGCTGTCCCCACTAAAAGCAGATGCTGTTCCCGCCGCTGAACAGCGTAATCGTTGTTGAATTAACAGAAAATAACTGGTTTCAATGGGGAACAGCTTCGTGTTCGAAAGGGAAAGTAAATGCATACCAATGCCATATATTCCTTTCGCCCCACCTGGACTGCATGCCAATAAAAAGCTGGTTGCATCACTCGGCCTACGTTACTTCGATTAAAGAAGTGGCTTCCCTCTATGATGCTGACCACTGCCCCTTGTCCTCCCCACCTCCTTGTCTGCAGGACTCCTCATGCGCAGCTCGAGTTGGATCTGTGGTCATTTTAATGTGCAGCATAGCCTTAGGGAATGAAAGACGCAATGTCCCGATCGTCTATTTTGGAAATGTCCGAGGGATGTGTCCCCACTTCCTTTTCTATTCAAGTTCAAGCTCAATTCCCTTACTATACCATCCTATGACCCTCAGTGACATGAACTGTGTGTTTTGCATTGCAGTTCATTCACATCACTCTATCAGCTCATAAAAGTTCCCTGAATCACGAATAAATATTCTTTCACTAATCCCGGTAAACAAAAATAAAATGGTCGCGTTCTGAATGGAATGAAAAACACTATCATCTCTAAATGGTGTAATTTCTAGGCGATCATGTACATCCTTAACAGACTTATTGGGATGCTGTGCAATACGAAACGCTTGATTGGGTAGACAAATTAGTTATTTTGCCGAACGGCAACTTCTATCGATAAACGTTTGCCAGTTCAGCGGCACTGGATGCGCTACACAAGGTAGAAACAACGTCCTATAATCCTTGTGCGCTTAAACTGTTTTGAAGACCACAAAAGGCCTTTCAAATTTATTTTTTGGACAAAAGTTAATGAACAATTTTCGAAATAAAAAGTGGTCCCATCCATGCTAGCAGCTGCTCCCGCCGCTGAGCAGCAATTTTGGAACATGATTGAGACAGCCAGTACGAATGAGACCCTCTTTTTATGTTTGACCAGAATGCACATCTATGATTCGTAGAGTGGTGTAGGAATTAGACCTCCATCTAGGCCGTTTTCAAAAACACTCAGCCGCTAAGGCACCACGTCACATGCATTCAGGAGAAACCCTCCACCTATCCACCTGTGAATCACCTAATAGAGATTTTGGCACCGAACCATCCATCTAAAACCCGTAGCTAATCGCACTTTCTCCGATGCAGCGAAAGAGTATAGAGTTGTCATGGGAGTGAAATCCGATATTATGCACTGTAACCAGATACTCTAAAAAATTCAGTGCATTGTCACCTGGTCTCACAGTACGTAACTGAGTGCAAGTGGTATGCCAAGATCAGAGAGCGTACTGAGAGACTGGGCCGGAATGCATAAACTTTAAAAAGGCCTAGGAGGGAGGGAAGGGTTTGGGAGACGGGGTGAGCCTGCACATTTCACTGAACTGTGTGTTTCAATGAAATGTGGAATCCCATAGGAACCGACGTTCGGTAAAAACGAAGGGTCTGAAGAACGCGACCATTAAACTAGAATGCAGCAATAAACTTAGCTTTCATGAAATCGTAGAAGTCGACGATGCGTCCGCACTGAAGGAGCCATAGAAGGCAATCACGTAACGGTGGTGGAAAAAGGGTACGGTCACACCTCTGCAGGCGCAACTGCCTTCTTCATACTTGCCCACTCTTGGGCATACCAACCGACCCATGGATAACGACGCACTGCCGAAGGACCGCACTCCACGCACTCCCGTACATTCCGTACCATCACCTTCGCTCGATGAAGCCACTCGAACAATGAATGCTGGTATTGTACGTCTCTCCTTATATACCACCCTTATCGCAGTGTTTCCCGCCTAAATCAATTCGACGGTTTGAAAGAAAGTAATGATACGCAAACATTGACAGAGAATTCGATAAGTGAGTGACTAGACATAAACACGTGTGGTGATGTTACTGGTAGATCAGACCATAGTAGAACAAATATTAGTGATAGATCAGACTATAGCAGATCTAATGTTAGTGGTAGATCAAACAATAATAGATCAGTTCCCTAGTAGATCATTGGCAAGACACGGTATCACCGCGCTAATAAGGAAGGCGCACTTTGCCGCACAGATCATTTGTGATATCTATAGGAATGGATACAGAGATCAGACAGAGTTGGTTATATGAGGTTGAGCAAATGCAAAAATCCCGCTAAGGTGTGATCGACGGAATTTGTTTGCCATGTTGCGCACTATCAGTGCTAGCAAGATCGGTAAGAAGGCTTCGTTAGTGGAGGAAATTGTTCTTAAGTGGGAACGTTTGATCACCAATTTTGAATGAAGTCATCATGAATGCTATCCGAAGTATTCAACAAAACAACAAATCAAAAAGTTGTAATGCTGTAATCAATTGGCGGAATGCTAGCAAGAATCTGAAACTGTTCACACATTTATGCCATGTAATGCATTTTGAGCTCCTTCTCTTGTTTCGAGTAACTCAGTGTCCATCAGTTATCCATCACTCAATGACGACGCATCTGGAACGACGAACAGATCAGAATCCTTGACTTTATTTACTGAATTTCTCTGGCAAACAGAAATCGATTTCGAGCAAAGAGACATTGTTTTAAGATGAGATTTTGTGTGGTCAGCTAGGAACACATCGAAAGAGATGAGACCCTCGAAAGAGAGGAAATAAACACATCCAGAAAGAATTGTTCTGGTGCTCCAATTGAGCCGAACTTCTGTATGATGGCATACTTTGGCATTTTGAGGTGATTAATCAAAAAAATTTGCATGTCTACATATGCATATACATGTACTTATATTTACATATTTGTAATAGAAGTTTAGGCGTTTCTATGATCCACTAGTCTACGGTTGCGAATGCTTCGCGCAAAATGCAGACAACGGTAGCACTGCGTACTTTTGTGCGAGTATGAACGCATCTCAGTTCGCTGTTCGCAATGAGTGTGCCCATGTTCTCTGCAGTTGTGGCAAGTCACAGCTTCGATTCCCCCCCCCCTTCTTCCTTCCCTCCCCCATCCATTCTCCACTCTCCATCTCTGACCCTTTCCAAAAGTTTTAACCTCTCATTCTACCGTTGAAGGACCAAGGTGAGAGGCAGTAATGAATGTGAGAAAAAATGAGATAGTGAAAATTGTATGGTTGTTAGAGATGAAGAGGAAATGAGCATACAGAGCGATAGATGAACACGTTTCCGCGACAATTTTGAGCCAAGAGGAAGAGCACACGTCGAATCGATGCGTTTATATCGTTGGGGGGTGTTGCGATGCGATACGTAATCGTCTGAGCCAAGACCATTGGTTTGTTCTTTGGGGAGGAGGGGGGAGGGGGAGGGAGGAGAGCTATACGAGCTTTGTAACGTCCTGATTAATAGATATACTTTTTCTTTGGAAAAAACATCAGATCGGTTTTTCCGTTCATACCTCTGTCATATGCAAGTCACCAATTAGTTACTATGGTTTATTTGTTGTGTTGCTAAGTGCAGGGCACCGTTTTCTTTTCAACTCTCTAAGCCAAACTTTTCGTTCGTCTTTCGAAGCAATTTCCATTTATTATCTCAAATAAAA
This sequence comes from Baylisascaris schroederi, assembly GCA_006503575.1. Taxonomy (NCBI): domain Eukaryota; kingdom Metazoa; phylum Nematoda; class Chromadorea; order Rhabditida; family Ascarididae; genus Baylisascaris; species Baylisascaris schroederi. The sequence continues at coordinate 64,010 of QEWY01000376.1, forward strand.
TGCTTCCATATATTATATGATATGCAAATTCAGTTTTATTTTTATTTATTTTAAATGTCTTCAATATTATATGCTAAATAATGCCTTCATATTTTAGTCGATGCTAATGTTTATATAAGTCTCTTTCAAAAATTCGTCCTCTTTGACCAGGGCAATACAAAATGAAGATCCAGATAGTGCAAAATGTACTCGATCTTATTAATATATGAATAACTCACTTAAAACTTAATGATTCAACTCAACCGCTGTTAATGGCTATACTTTAATCCTTTAATCTGGCTATAATAACTACTGTTTCGGTGAATGCTGAATTGAAACAATCCAACTAAGAGATCGATACAGATTTAGACGATCACCGCATGATGTATATAAACGGAATTTTTTGTGGGGATATTTCCACAAGAGATCAGATAATTTGAAATGAGGATTTATCTTTTATTATGTGGTGATATGATTTTGTCTTGGCTAATATGGTGAGAGTTAAATTGCAGTTTTTGTCCATCTCTAAAGGGGCGATATGGTCTCCATGCATGCATACATATCAAGGGAACACAGCATAAGAATTGGCAATCGACATTATGTCATAACGATGAGTTTCATGAGTTTACCTCTATTATATTAAATGCACCTGATAGTTCTGTCAGAATTTTACGTCCATTTTGACTTGCAGTTATACCTTTTTTTCTTTCTCGTCTTTGTATGTTTTCTACTGCAGCACTTTATTTTCTCAATTTTTTCTTTTTCTTTTCTCTTTTTTTCTTCTTTTTTTGCCTGTCAGGATATATCCTTCTTAGGATCGTTGAGTAAGGGTGACGCATTGAGCTGTCATGGAGAATCCAAAAATGCCGCTTGCTGCTTATTGATTTTAAAGAGCCACTGAAAGGACTGAGTATAAGAGAGGAAACAACCACAGATAACACTTTTTTTTTTGAAAGCGCTTGTTGTGTTCGCACTCATTTCAACGCTTTTGCAAAAGAAAAGCTCCGAGCTTCACTTAGGTCAACCTCAGGTAACTCGTGCTCATTTCTGTCGATATCTGTTCCTCTCCACCATGCAAATGGGAGCTTTTTGTCGTCGATCAGTGGCAGTTCTCCTAAATATTTCTCTAGTTTTTATGTTTATCTCTGTTCATGTGTCTTTCTACTTAATGGTTTCATCTTAGAAGCGGTAAAGTTACAGCAATGAGATTAAGTGCTATAACATCCCAGCGAAAGGAAACCGCAGTATGAACTCTTCCCAATTTAGTTACCGTTTTGTCCACGCTGCAAATGCATTATTGACACCAGTTGGCGGTCGAGTGTTGCTAGAAACATATCTTTTGGATCATAATTTGTGGAATCGGTTGGTCTTGGAAAGCACATTCCCATATTTCTGCTATTATTAGGAACCTTTGCGAATTTGCATTTGCAAGCGCATTATGCAGACGCCGTATATTTGCATATAATGCGTATAGGCACGTTCTCAGGCCTTCCGATCAGTGTCGATTAGAGTGATAGATATTTGAGATGACTAGAAATTTGCATATAGAAGAGCGCTTTTTAACTGGTCAAGTTGCAAAAAAAGGCTTAAAAATTTATTATTTCATGAAGTGTCGTTTGCTTCAATTGAAATATGTAAACGCATTATTTGTATATATATTTTTATTTTTTTCTTTATAGTTTATGAAACTAATTGTTCTCATCATACACTGTTCTGATTTTTGTAAATTTGAAAACTTTCCTTCGATGGACTATCGGGCACCTCGTCTAACCTTTTCGGGGAACTCGATTACTCATAAGTAGAGAGAGTATGCGATTGGCAGAGAGTATAAGAGAGTTAAACATCGGCTGGCACAATTTTAGTAAAATTTTTCCTTTCTTTCAGTTGTGAAATCACAATTATGTAATCAGTTATGTGAACGTTGAAGTGTTTAACTTATTAAAGTGTTAATTGTTGTGCATTATCGATGCTTTCAGTGGTTTCATCGAATTTAATCCAGCAACTGCATCCTCCGTTTGCATATTAGATAAGTAATGCATATTTATGCACGAACATTTTAAGCAGCGAACGTGATGAAATACTATAAGGATCGGGGGGAGGGGATGGATTAAGTTGAGATTAAAGATGGGAGTCGGGTGGAGTCGGAGCAGGGGGGAGTGGGCAAGGGTTGGTGGTGTGGGGTCAGAGGTGAGAATAAAGCCCTAATTCGTTAGAGTTTCGAATTAGGCTGAAATTTTATGAAGTAGCGTATTGCTAAAATTAAGTCATGTGATATTACGAACATAAAAAACGTTATAGGCATGGAAGCGAACGATACTAATATTCACTCAATCTAATAGTTTTATAAAGGATATTTGGGATTGCGAATAAGTTAAATAGACGAAGGATCATTTCAAAGGAATGAGCCCCTGAGAGGAGATTTGCGGTAAGTAATAAAGTTAGGTTGCATCAGCTGCAGGTTTATTCATTGACAGCCGAAAAGATTGTGGTGCATTAGCAGATTTTAGAGGTCTGAACTTATTGCCGTGAATAAACATTAACACCGTATATGCTACACTCGTTATCTTATAACAGTTGAGACCGCAGATATTTTAGTTGTTGATGAGGTGGTTTGTGATAAACGATGAATGAAATAATATCAAAGACAACAAAGAGATACAATTTGACGAGATATTTTTATCACGTTATCACTGTGTTAAATTGAGGCTGTCCTTATGTTATCATATCATTGGGAGTTTTAAAAAAATATTTCTAATTTCAATTTTTTTTCTGTTATATATAACAAAACTGCAAGATTTCATACTTGCTTCACTAATATTTTTCAAGTTTAGTGTCATAGAACGTTTTTTTTGGAATAGAACCATAGTGTTATCAGTGTCTTTCTCAAACCCGCTATCTTTTATGACTTTATTCGATTTTATATACGTTTTGCAACTTTATTTTATTTTATTTTTATTTTTTTCAACAAAACATTCGGTGGTTTCAATTTTTTAGTCACGAATTCCAGCGCGATAAAGTTTTTTCAGTTGATTAGCACTATAGGATGGGCATTCGATCTCCAATATTCTACCTATTTTTTATTTTCCATATGAATTGTTAATGTTTCAAATATCATAGAATGTGTAATTCAGTTTTGCTCTATTACCCGCCTATATATTGTCATACGTAGCTTTTCGATTGCGCATTTCTATAAGAGGTGATCTATTTTCTTATTTACTGTAGAGCAGTAGGTTAATTTTACTGAAAGTTTGATAGGACAGTAAAATGCGCAAAATATATATCAGTGATCATCTTCAGTGAAAAGTTGGCTCATCACTGTCTATACACTTCAGTTGATAGTGATGTTCACATGCAGAATGGTGGCATATCTCCCTACTCTTGTTTGAATTCGATTATTTTTAGTATTTTGTTTTTCTAAATGTTTTTTTCTAAAAAGAGTTTTGCTCTTTAGATTTAATTCTTTATTATATTCTCTACAAAGACACCTATTCATTCTATAGAACACATTATGCTACTTTAGAGGTAAGGCAATTTTCAGATATTTTTTTAAAGAATTGTTTCTCAAATAAAATTTAAAGTTTTTACTTTGCACTCAAGTTTTTTTTTTCTTTCAGGGAGTTTTTCCTCTCAAAGGGGAAGAGGTATTTTCTTTTTTTCAACTCTCAGCTCAAGATTTATACATCTGGAAAGAGGTTTTCCGTTCTAAGAACTATCATTTTCAAACTGCTTGATGCGTTATTTTTTCTGGTTTATCTAATCAGCAAGAATGTATTGAACTAAGAGAAACGTAACTAAATAGGTCACTAGTAAAATATCTCAAAGGTTTATGTTCATTGTGCTATAAGTTTATACTTTTTGCTTATATTGTTCATAAGCTGATATCTTTAATGGTGTTTATATTTGATGTTGCTAGAATGGTGCAATTATATCGTGCCTTCTTGCCGGTTTTTCTAATGTAAGTTATGTAAGATTTTAGTGATTGAATGTTTGATTCGTTGAATAGTTTTGAGTTATATTTAATTAAACCTTTTTGCCACTTTTAATGAATTAGGTAAGCTACTAGAATTGCGTACAACTTGAAAGTTTCCTATAAAGCAAGCTTAAATTTCCATTGTTGTGCAAAAAGCAGCTATTATCGTCAGTCGTTTTTAAGCACTAAAATCGCCCTCTCTCTATAATGCGTTTAATGGATAGGATGGCGGAATTCGATCGAGCAGCCGCACAGGTTGTCTATCTTTCGGCCAGTGAGAGCGGCTTAAGGATCGTCTGATTTCGAATAGTTCTTCCAGAAACAATGGGGTATTTTGACATTTTTAGATGCCTCTTTGGACAGTTAGAATAGACCCATGTGTAAAATTAGTTTTGTGATTATTGCTACTCTGTATTAGGTTGGCATAGCATGAAGATAGAACGGGAGACTGAGTTGAGACACCTATCTGGAAACTGCATCTGAGATTCTATTTCGTTTCCAATCGAACACAAAAGCATTTGTTACGATCTATATTACACTGTTGGCGCTGTAATTATTCAGCTGACTCGAAAACTAGCCATCACTGTTGTAACATCAGTGCGCTTTATTCTTTTTATTCCTCTTTTGAATCCATTTTAATCGAAATGTTCGTCATTTCGTTTAGCATCTTTTTTTTTTCTATTGTTTAAGCATACGAAAAAATTATTTGAATCAAAAGGGAATTCTTGTGGTACGTTTATGAGATCGGTTTAATAAGCATCGACCACACAGATAGCGAGGTACTTTATTTACTGGCAGACATAATGCGAGAATAAACATAGTATCGATTTGTATCAATTAACATATTTTTCATAAATTAATAGCTGGATTGTTTAGGGTTGTTCACTATTGTTTCATTTGTTCGACGCTTTTTTTTTTGCCTATATTGAAACGAATTTGTTTTCATTTGAAGTTTATTTATAGGGAAGGATGGCAGATGAAGGAGAGCAGCCCTCATCGAGTGTCACCTATTCTTCCACATATCAGAATGGGTGCTCTACAAAGGTAACACCTTGCTTATTTCAGTTGCTTAACTTAAATACCTCATCTGAAGCGATTGTATGATTCGATGATGTTTTTTTCTAGCTTCAGATATGGCTGAATTTTCTAAAACTAAGTTGGTTGCCTGTTTTTCACAATAGTAATGAGTAAGTTTGTTGATTTAAAGCCAAAATGTTAAATGTTCATTCTCATCGAGGTGAATCATTCATCGATTCTGTGTTTGACGTCGATTCATTTCGCGTTTTTTTTTTGCTGAAACTGCATCTTGCAACACGTATAACATCGTATATCGTAACAAACCTTTACACAGTGTTTATGATCGATTCGTTTTATAGCAGTTGTTATTGATTGAACATGTTCACTGTGAATGTGAAAGGCTCAGACCATCTTAAACGATCCGTACAGAATGACGATTTTATGCTTGACATACACAGGGACGCTTTCCTTTGTTTTTTTTTGTCTTAGGTTGCGGAGGCATGAGGGGAGGGGGGGGAGGGAGCGCCGATGGACCCTTTCACAAAAACTGAACTCGAGAAAACTCATATAAGTTGAAATTCTCATAAAAAATGTTCACTTCTGAAGGGGAAAAAGAACTAGAACAAAAAGATATGAAAAGTATGAAATTAAACTTAATTTAGTCATGCAAGAATTGTAACAGCTGTTTTAAGGGTTTGCCTAATTGAAGTTTATAAAGTTGTAACTTAAACGTTTCAGAAGGGGTGCATCTGTAGGGTAGATGAAAGGAGTTGAGGTGATATGAAACAACAAAGGATACACCTATGAGGACAATAAAGCTTCTAAGATACAAATCGAGGAGTATTTGTAGAGTATTTTCTAGTTAGGTCGGTGAAGGCTTTCAGAGTCTCACACCTCACTGATGTGCAGTAAATTCGCGCTGTTTAGAATTGGCTGTTTTTTGGCAAGCAGAGGTGCGGATCAAGCTTGCGTGCCAATATCTGTTGCATGGTCATCAGCCGAATGAGATTGCTTTTCTGTCACACTGCTTTGGTAATAGAAAACACTGAGCTATCAATTGGTTTATGTAGGTCTACCATGTCGTTTATAAGTATGTGCATAAGTATTAGCCTTAGGCAGGAAAAGTTTTAGAGTGGAACTGGTTTAGAAGTTGAAAGTAAACACCAACATATCACTGCAGTGCAATCGTTTATTTTTCTCATTAAGGTTGATAAGTACTAATCTGGTGGCTACATTATGAGCAGTGCGCAATGCTAAAGTAGTGTCCATTCCAGGAGTGCTGCTCAAACGAGGGCTGTACTTCCATCGATGAATGTGAAGTGCAAGCAAATGGATGTGAGGGATCCGATTGCGAATTCGATAGAATGCCAGATGTTGTGATGCAGTGCGTCTTCGAAACATTTGATCTCAGAGAACGAAGTATTGCGTCTCAAGTAGGCAGCATTATATCTGTTTTATTTGCTGTTCAACTGCGCAACTCTAAAAAATGAACATTATTAATGGAGGAGAGGGAGGGGGGAGAGGAGGAAGGAATGGGCTACGGGATTAAGCGTATTGATGTGAATGAGCCGGGCGGCGAGATGAAGTTTGTGGTTACTGTAATGGCTGTTGTTCGGGGGGAGCTGTCCGCAAACCCATATGATATTCCTTTATGCGATGGAGAGATATACGAATGGCTGAGTTGGTATCAGTGATCGATTTCTGAAGTAGCAATTTTCAGGTGTGCCGACGATGGCACTATTTGCTAACGTCAAGGTTTCCGATGGAGGATATAACTGTTTTGAATATATTCCAACACAGTATTTACACGGATAAAATAAGCAGTAATAAAAACATCGGGTAAGTGACTAATATTCATTTTTGAAGATTTTTTGTTGTTTTGAAAATTTTATGAAATTGTGCGGTTTCGATTCAGAGGTACGAAAAAGTTAGTGTTGTTTGATGATGATTGCAGTCTTTGGGTAGACACTTGAGGGAAACATAATGCCGAGGGTCATTTAAATTGTGGCATATTATATGATCAGCACTTTTTGAATCAAATCTCGGTTTGTTGGCAGTTGATATAGCCATGGAGGTGAAGTAGTCGGTTATCACCTTTTGTAGATTTAGGCCTTTTTATTGCATTTTTAATCATTGTTGTAAATAAGTTTCAGTTTGAAATGTTATCATATCACCAATTCGGAAATGCTCTTAACAATTCTACAACATTGTCATTCAGTGAGCAGCGTTAAAATTTGGTTCTCGAGTTCCTCATTCGCTGGCGATGTGCTCAGTTAGTGAATTTGTTTTTATTTATTTTATCAAGATTAAATTGCGATGCTTGTTTATATCGTTACAAGTAGATCGGATTTATGGTTTTATTTGAACGGAAACTGATACGATGAGCAGTTGGCCAAGTCGGCAGTTTGCTTATACAGCAGAGTGGGGGGAGGGGGAATGAAGGGCGGCCGAAATCACTTTCAGTTTTAGTGATCAAATCTGACATTCACCTATGCATTATTTTTCGTTGTTCAATAGCTTCCTTCTATGATAAAACTGGTCATGATTTATTATCTACCTTCGTTGTTCGTTATTATGACTTTATTTAATGATTACCAAGGATAAAACAATTTAAGGACGCCAGGACTTTAAGGATAAATTAGAGAGAACACTTAAAAGGATGTGTCTTATTGGATATTTGTAAGTGATTTGATATGAAGTTGCCAGTAGCAAGCTAAAGAAATGCAGTCGACCGATGAATAAAACATTGGCAAAGTCTAAGCAAAAATATTTAGCAGGTCATGGGGTGCCATAACTATCCTTTGATCCAGAATGTTGCCGGGACTTTTTTTAAAGGATACATTAATGTTCGAGAAGCGCACCCTCAGTGTCACGTACGGAAGCCTCAAAAGTAGCGAAAGAATTCCAGGAATTATGCATTCTAAGAATAAGACCGTTCAATTTATATAGCAGCATGCAGTAATTCTGGATCATGACCTTGGGGAACTCTTGAAAAATTCGTGAGCAGACAATTTGAAAGGAAGTTATCATCTCAAATAAGTCACTAATCAGAAGGATGGTGTAGTGTTAGTGATTTTCAGAAATGTTGAAGCAGATGAACATCAAAATGCGATGCCTCGATTTGTACCCCTATCGGGCAGTAAGTTCAATAGTTCATTTGAACTTTTTTTACTCGATTTTGTTGTTCGTTTCCAGATATTTCGTTCTAATCCAAGTTTGTCAGAACACACTACTGTAGAAGTTTGAGAGTCGTGCAGAAACGTTTAAGACATTTTTGAAAGTGTATTTCATGAAACGTTTGTAGCTAGGCAATTCTCAGGTAACAGGAGCATGCGAAAACTTGGACTTCACGTTCAAGCTTAAACTTCCAGTAGCTCAGATATCCGCACACAAACATGCAGAGATGCGGGAGGTGGTCTAACTGTAGCTCTAAGGAATACGTTAACTGTGTTGGCAGGTGGTAACTTTATGAAGAAAACCTAATATGCTTTGTACACATTTACTGCTCTTTCTGCGTACATTTTATCGCATTTTTAGTAGTGTATAGAAGAAGCGGCAAGGGATTTAAATAGAAGGAAACTATTTGCAGGAGGAAGCATTGGATGAAGCATTCGCAGCCTTTCCGGAACTTACGGGCATGACTATGCGGCCACATGGGCAGGACTATTTCTGGTCAGGATTGGACCTGACGTCGTTTCCAAGCTTCGAAAAAATGGACACTCTTATGCTTGACGGTTTCAATATACGTTAGTGTTACGTGTATTTTGAATCTGGTAATGAACTTTATTATAAACAGAAGTTATTATACAGTCACTCTTAGAGGAGGTGGTGTTCGTTACATGAAGTTTTATCTCGCGATGTTCTGCCTTTCATCCGGTTGAGGAGGGGATCGTTTGCCTCGGCGAAGGATGAAAGACAATGACGAGGGTATATCCAGTGGAAACACGAAGAAACTAACTGCCTTTAGCTCGAGCTTTATAGCTGTAGGGTTGCCTTTAGCTCGAGCTATAGTATGCACTGCTTTGAATTTATGTTGTCTAGCGGCTGTGGAGTGCCGTTGAAGAGTGTTGATACCTCCCCATTCTTGCTGTCGGTGGGGTTGCCGCCAAAGAGGAGAGTATAGACATCGATTCACTGAAAATGTAAGATCCACATAAGAAGAGAAATCTAGACTCACACCAGACTGTGCTTCGACGAGGCGAATGATTCATTGCATGCTCCCTATGCATCGTTTTTCTGTCTGCTGAGGAAAAATAACCGAAAAAGATTGAAAGACTTGTGACTTGTATTGCTCATCACAGCCATTTCTTGACGCATCCCCTCACTTATGTTTTAATTACATTTCATTTGCAGATCCGGATGTTTTTCTACCGGAGAGTCTGACCACTCTAGAATGGTTGAATAGGAGTGGTCATTTTTTGGTTGTGATGCCGAAGTTGAAGTCGTTGGTGAATCTGGAATATCTGATGCTTGGTCACGCTGAATTCTCGAATTCTGAAGAATTTGACGCATTTCTAACGACAATCAGCTCTGAAAATCTGCCAAGACTCCAGTATCTGGTAAGTTGCTTCTACGATAATGATGAATCTTCAGAAAATGATATTGTTCGGTCGTAGGTTCACCAGATGGTACTGCGATCAACAGTTGTAAACCAGCTGTCCCTTCTTTTTCGGTTTCGTTTATGCAAAGAAGAGCGTCAAAGGGTTCGACTTGCATTTGTCGGAGATGTGCTCTACATGTGCATGGTATAAGTGGGTGTCTTAAGCTTCCTGCTCTCACTCTGTTAAACCAAGGTGTGGGATAGAGAGGGTGAAAGGTTGTAGGTCACAGAAGTGAATTGTTGCGTTTTGCAACAATACTGATAAAAAAGAGGATGAAATCGAAGGGGAGGGGGGTGATTCGAAGTTTTGTATGATTGTGGAAGAAATCAGCTAGTCGAGTTGTCGCTCAACACTGTTACTGATAGCAGCCACTGTGGTAGATGTATTTATTGTTTTTCAACACAATAATTCGTTGTGTTAATCGAAGTGTTGATTGGGTGCTCTTTCTATTTTCTTTTTAGCGTTGATGTTAGTCTTTTCTTGATTTATGCACGATTTATGATGTGTTTCTTCATTCCCAGTTGTTCTAATTTCGAGTATTTGCATATTTTTGTTGCTTTGCTGGTTAGCGAACGACTCTGCGAAGGGGGTGCATAGATATCTACTAAATACCGTGCAAATGAATCGGTGTGAATTTTCAAAGATAAAATTTAAAAGGGTTTTCGATGCGGAAGAGTAGCTATACAGCTCTAAGCAGTTCAAAGATCAATGGCATTTGAAAGAAGGATTAGGAAGCGAAATCCTCACTGGTCACCTCAAAAGCCGAAAACCTTCGAGTATCCGATTTGATTTCTCCTGTAACGTAATAAGTGGAAGTAATGCTGTACGGATCAAAAGCATTTTGAACCCAATGAAAAATTTCTGTTTATAACAGGTGAATGGCAATGGCATCAGATGAATGCATCATAAACGCTTAGGTATTGAGTGTTAGTGAACACGTGAGGTTTTATTAAAGTGTATGCGATGTGAACGTAAATAATACCGGTGTGTTTTTGTTAATGGCTGTGGTTATAAAGGGTGAAATTTATTCATTGGGCAATATTTAGAAACGTGAAGCATATTTGGGCGATCGTAATGATCTCCACTGAAGAACACTCTGTAGTAGATCACGCATTTCCTTGGCTGGGATGTCTCGTAGTTTTACGTATCCGGAAGCACCGTCGAATTGATGTCTTGGCTGAAAATATACTCTCTAAAAAAGTGGAGATAATTGATCAACATCTGAGATTGTTAGGTGAATCAATGTTTATCTTGCAAGCTATGGATAGTTTCTGTTTTAAAATTACTTCGCCATTTTTATAGTATAGCTTGTATTTATTTATTTCGTTTTTTTTTTAATTTATATTTTTATGTTTCTAGTTTGTAGTATGCCATTTTGGGCGTTTCAAGTGAAGTAGATATAGCGATTTGGTGTTTCCTTCGTTGAAGCTACCGAAGAGAAAGGCGAATGCACACGTGCATATGCATTGTCATGATGTGCTTTACAGATATAGTTTGCAAAAGCGCATGACCAAATTCCTTTAATGCCAAGGGTGATGAATTAGCAATGCTCATACGCATTTCAGTGGTGCATCTTTTTCTGATGAGGTGTATAGTAGCATCGGTACCCTCCAAAGCTCTGAGGGATTCTGTTCTCAGAGCTTTGGCTGCTTCAAGAATTCTCAAAAAGACCACAAATTTTGAAACATTCATCGCTATGAGAATCTTCTCTCTGAATTTTTGAGCATTTGGAAATTTTACGACAAAAGTTATAACCATTCGCTCGAATCGAAATTCCACAAGCAGAAAATTTTTGCACTGAAAGTGAGTGGATTATTATTTTTTGCTTGTATAAAGTCGAATATGTTCAAGTCTTTTTTGTAGGGGTTGGGAAGCTATTGAGCGGCGCTGTTTCCCGTCATTTTCAATTTTCATTTCGGATGTAACCGATTGAGGAATTGTAAAGGGGGAGGAAGGGGAGGTGGACGTTTCAAGTATGACGTTTTTAGAAACATAAAATTTTGTCGGGTCGAGGTGATTAAGTAAGGAGGCTTCGAATGTGGCATGTTGAAAGCATTTGGGATACGGCTTGAAGTTTTCCAAGCATTAAGTCAACCTTAAAGTGCTTGGTATTGTCTCATGATATTTTATGCATCATAGGCCCTCATTTTGTTGCATCGCCATGCTCACTGATACGTTTAAGCCTTAACCATTGTCTCATGCGACGATTGAATGCCTCATTATGATCGGGATGCGAAATGAAACAAAGACTGGAAACTTTTTAGAGGCACTAAACGAGAGTGTATTCAGCACTTTGTAGATGCCATAGAATTTTCAGAACCGTATTATGCCTTTGATCGGCACGGGAATTCTCTGGAAGGTCTAAGGATATTTATCAAGACTAAAAAATTCCAGCGTTCCAAGATTTTTCAGAAAAGCATCAAAATTTTGGATGCCACGTGAAGGAAATTTGCTTCAATCCGATCGATACCAATAGTTGTTCACGAATTAGCGGTAGCGATACCAACGTAGTTGTTATCTTCACCATTCTACAACTAAAGTCCAGAGGCAATGCACGTCTTCTCATATGAACGAGCCAAGCGTCCTACGAGGGAGGGGGAGGGGGTGGCAGAGATTTGCTTCGGTGATGAGTTGGAGGGGGACTGGTGGGGGAGGAATCAAAAACTTCAAGTGGGCGTAGCTTTCATCTGAGATGTCCTTGAGCAAAATGGGGAACATTAGAACGTTTCAATGGGGGCATAATCCACTAATCTATTTACGTACAAAAGTTTGAGCATTTATTTTAAAGCATAATTTACCATCGTAGTTGTGGATGTTCACTATTTGGGAATGAAATGAATGACAATTGAAGTTTGATGTGTTGATTCAATTTAAATAGTATTCAGCAATTCGAGAAAACAGCAAAATAAACATTACGTATAGCAGTTGAATGTATCAGTGAATCTAAAACAGTAGTTTCGTACCCTTATTCTAACGTCTCGGATTTGAGGTGAAGAGAGTTCACTTTTCATTTTGCTTAGAGAAATATAAACGTCGATGTTTCTTTCCTTTCTTAGCTTCTGCCTTAATCTTGTCGACGCATTTTTTTGTGCGGCAAAAATTTGCTTATAGAGAAAAAGTTTCAGCAAATTTTTTCATCAATAAATAAATAAAGGAAACGTTACCTCAGCTAATGCAAGCCTAAATCGATTAACAACATCGGCATTAGTGAAAAAAATTGTGAATAGAAATAGAATAAATAGTCGTGGTAGAAGGGCGCTCATCTGAAAAATATTCATTAATTATTCGGTAATCATCTTAGCTAAATATAAGCGAACGTGGATTTGAATAATATCGCATATAGTGGTTCACCGTAGCCAACGGTTACCTCATAATGACAAACAAAACGGCAGTTGTATATCGCAAATTATCGTGTACATTGTTTTGCAACGGAAGGAATCTTTTCTTCAACGGAAACGAGGTTGATGCCCGTATTAATTAGTGCTGAAATGCGAAGAGAATGTTTTCTCGGGCACCCATTGCAAGGCGATATGTTATTCGGCGGTCGCTTTAATGGAAAAAACCAGTCGTCTGCAAATGGATGCCGCGAAGTTTCACTCTTCTCTGCGTATTTGCGTATTTTCGATTCTCCTCAACCCTTAGTAAATTCAATTATTCCATTGAGATTGATTTATTATATAGTGGATGTCCTTGAGGTTGCAAGTCAACACAGGATTGCGATAAGCGTAAACTAATTAATCCTGGCTGAGGTTCACTAAAATTGGGAAAAAGATTACATTTTTGATATGAATGGTGTATATTAACTCGTGAAAGGCTACATTGGTTTATCTCTATCTATATTTTCGGTAGTTTCAAGTAAGTCGAAATTATGAAATTTAGTAGTTTGAAGAGCTCATGTTGTTGCGTCTCTGGTGTGCAGAAAAAAAGCAAAGTATTTCGTTTCTCGTTGATTAAATATATCAGACTTCGTTAAGCACAAGTCTTGATAGCTTGCTTAATGCGTATTTCATTTTGTTGAGAGATAATTATGTGCAAGAATAGTAGCACAGAGATCAAGTTTCAAAACTTTAGAAATTTAAGTAAAAGTTTTTGCCAAATTCGGGAGTGGGGTGTGTTGGGGTATACCGTTCCCAACTTTGAAGCAAGAGATTTACGCATGAATAACCCCAGTGTTTTATGTTTGAAAGAGGGGACGCAAAAAACCTCAAGATTCGAAAAGAATGCAAGGGTATAGGCACGCTTTGCGCCATAAATGTTATGCGGCATCATAAAAATATGCAGACTAGAAGCAAGCATCGACGGGATTGTATTTCATTGATATACTTTGGTAAGATGAGTTCCCAGAGATTATCAGCTGGATTCTTTTTTTTTTATTCAACAGGTTAAAGTACACTGAGGAAATATTTCTTACTATCGGATATCAACGCAAAAAATGCAGCAGCTCGGAAAAGGGGAGGAGGAAGGGAAGATTCCCATATTTGAAAAGAGTGCCTATTCTCTGTTGATTTCGAAAAATAAAGCTTATAGTAACACTAATAATTTGGGACGTTGGATTGAAACATGTAGGGTAATCTTTTGGGGCCACTTGATGGCTTCAAATAGAAAAATAGCATTGAATGAAAAAACTGGATAAGAACATACCTGGACTAATTATCGTATCAGCGATGCACACCGTTTAGGTAGAGGAAAGAATATTTTGGTCTCTTGAAACGTTGTTGTGCTGACACAGATTCGCTAGGGCTATTGCCGATACACAATGCCGTTAGCGATCCACAGTAAGCTTCGTCGCTTGATCGCCCTTTTATCGTCACTCCCTTCTACTTACGTCTCTCTGTCTTTGTGCGTCAGCAGTCATTCTTTCTACTATTCTCTTTCTCGTGCTGTCTTCCTCAATACTCTCGCTAACTGTTATTATGCGGTTAGAGAATTTGACGGTTATCCGGAAGTAGATATCGCTTCCACAAATATTCTTCCATCATCTCTGTGTTTTGCTTATAGTTATATATTATTATTTTAATTAAATGTCTGCATATAATCGTCGAGTGAATGCAATATTTATATCTTTTTTGGATTTTGCAGAAATCCACTGTAAGGTTTGCTGGGATATTTGGAAAGCAACGAGTAGTGCTTCCAAAGTGCCACTTAAAAACATCGAATTTGCTTGCAAAGCCTCTTTCAGCAACAAGGCATTACCATCGGATGCATAAGAATGGTGGTAATGTCCATCGGGTACATAGGACGGGTAGTAATACTCATTGAGGGTGTGACCTTCCTGAGTTCGAACCATTTCTGGTGTCACTAGCTCGAATTTTAATCTATGATCATGATGTAACTTTTATGTGTGACTCCGCATGGTCTAGATGTAGGTTCGTAAGTTCTAGCATTTTATTTGTAATAAACTAAGGTAAGCCGAATGCTATCCAAAAGGGTATTTACTCAGAATTTGTTGAAAATTGTACGGGATCCGTTCACTTGTAACATCAACTGTTTCGAGTGCTTCGAATAAATTTGCATATTCAGATTTTTCGGTATTGTAAGATCGATGCGCATAAGGGGAATTCGAGTGATGCGTACAGCTTATCGACAAACGATATGGATGAATCGACAAGGGCACTTAGTGCACTCAATTTTTCATCGTTGGATATTTCACTGAGTGCGCTTCAAATGATCAAACTTGATCTTTGCTATGCGAATCTCACCTATATCATCCGTAAAATGCTACCCTTTACCAGGTATGTTCATGTCTTTCTCATTCCCTCTTGCTTATTCAGTGTTTAGCTCAATGGTTAACTCATATTTACCTCATAAAATAAAAGCATGCACATTGAATAATTGAGTAGTAGTTTTGAAATAATTTGGGATCAGCAGTTAGCTGCGCTGATTATGCCGCTAATGGAGTTTGCGGATATTCTTCGTAGAAAGGAAGTGAGCGAAGGAAGGCTAAATACACTGTCATTGCAAAATTCGTGCCGTGGTATGGGAGTAGATGTCCTGCCATAATCACAGAAATGGGACCACTTTGGATTTTTGGGCGTATGGAGGATCATTTGGTTGTCATAAATGTGGGCAGTAATCCTTAAAAAATCGAAAATTGGAAGCGGTTATCAGATCTTAGAAAGATTTAGCTGAATGAACGAAGTGAAAAATAAAAGAATCAAAAATTTGTACACAGTTTATAGTGAGATAAGCTGACCTCTCATAAGAGGATGCTTGCGTGCAGCTGCGTTGTCATGAAAGAATACATCATTTGCTTATATGACTAATGAGGCACTTTTACTGCTGTTGGTGCATTGCTTTCAAGTGAAATATGTGAACAACTTTCACTGTGAAATTACCTTGTTATTTTGTTTGTTTGTTTTTGTACACTTTTGTCAGTTGTTTAGAATGTTGCTATCGTTTGAATATTTTTAATTGCCAGCCGGTAATGTTTGACTGCTAAAATGCTTTTTATTTTTGGCATCGAACAATACATATTGCTAGAGACAATGGCATTACGTAAGCAGTTGTCATATTCTCTATGAAAATACGCAAAATACTTTAAGTTTTTTTTTCGATATAAACAGGTTGCTATTAGCGTTTCTTTGTGAATAGATGTTATTTTGTACCTTGGAGATGAATGTGATCAAATATTATTAACGCAAATAGCGTGCGCTATTATTTAATCCAACAAAACTAATACACGAAAGATTTTTATTCAGATTTATTTATCGCTGAACAAAGTGGATAAGGCAACAGCATTTAAGCATAAGCATTTCGAAATGAGTGTCGTTTTGGTGGAATAATCAAATTTGTGGAAAAAAAAAAGATATTTCCGATCGGTTGGTAATCGGATGCTGCACACCGATGACGACTTAATCGTAGAAATGGAAATTCGTTGATGATTGACATCAACTAAATTAGTGCACATTATGACGTATTTTGACATTTGCGTCGTTATCATTGCTTTCCTCACTTTAATTTTTATCGGCCACAGTAGTGGGCATATCTGATTCATAGAGAGGGCATCTAAAATAATAAATCGAATAGGGCATCACCAAATAGATGAAAAAATAGCTTAAGAGAATATTAAAGGATGAAATATGAGAAATAACCATCGCTTTAAAGTGGTGTAACTTTTGCGTAAAGAAAAGCAATCGAGCATTAAGTAAAGAGGGGATGAAATGATTAAGGTGGATTAGTTTTCGCTTCAGTGCCCTTTATAATATTAATGAAGCGAAATCCACTATGCTTTTTTATTGCCGTTAGCACTGCTCATTGATGGATATCAATTAATGCAGCTCACTTCATAGTGTTCACGAATGTCTCATCCCTTAAAATGTAGGTTTTTTTTTGGGAATTTAACCGCTTAGACCACAATGGCGTGTATGTATTTTATTTTCTAAAGTATATGTTCATCAAAAAGATATGCAATACTTACTATCATAGTTTGTCGCAAATTTTTTGTTATGACATGCGCTTCCACTCAACTGCCTATAGAGTTAGATGGCGCCTATTGTCCCCTTAACTGTTATATATTATAAATTCGATTGGTCAGGTGTGAATGAAAAATTTTTAATTTTCTAATAGGGTCGTTCGAGTGAAATCACTTTTATTTTTCCTGCTGTCTTATGTAAAGTGTAACGACAAACAGCTGGAAAACATTGAAGAGGGAGAGGTCATCGTCATCAAAAAGCTACACGACTGCCAAAAAATCACAGTTGGTAGCTAAAATAGGACACGTTCTTTTACTGGTCTAGGTCGAAGTTTTCGAGAGTAATGTACTCTCGCGTTTTAGCTTATTTATTTCGAGTTGTTTGTTTGGAAAAAACGCCATTGTTTCGTCTGCCACTTTTCAAACAAGGTTTAGCGACTTTCTTCTGAAGCATACCGACGTCGGTTTCGCTTTACAAGCAACGTTTTTTGCATGGAAATTCGACAAAATTTTCAGTCGGATGCTTTGCTTACGATTCACGTCAGAGCTTTTGCCATTTCCCTTTCGATATCTTGTCTGGAAATTGTGGTGAATTCGATTTGATACACTCGAAGATTGCTCACTTACTCAATCCTTTACTATCTAGGGAATAGGATTTGATACTGATTAGTACGTTGTGATGAAATCGCTACACAAAGAATCGATCATTTTAGCAGCTATTAGATTAATTACTTAAAAGTTTATAACTCTTTTGTTAATGCTTCCTTTTTATTTCTATAAGAATTATCTGTATAACGTTAGCTATTGATTTGATCTGTTGTATCAATTACACAATTTCATTTGTTTAGTTCGATTCTTTTTAATATCCTCTCTAGGATTATTTAGTTGAGTTATTATGAATATAGGTAATAGAAAGTTTATATGAAATCTTTTCAGTGGAAATCTTCGTGCGATCTCATTGAATGTGATCAGTGAGGAGACAAACTACGATCGTATCTATGAGATCGCCGAATTGATGCATTCCAAGAAGCTTATGCTCCATTTCGGCATCCTTCAGAAGGATATGAAACCCGAGTAAGAGGGCTTATCCATTTTCAACATTTTTCACTCGCTGATTATAATGTTTTCGCTGAACACTTGCTTATTATTTAGCTCATTTTTGACAGCTTTCGTTAGCCGGTCTCGCCGTAATTTAGTTGCGTTGCATACATGCACGGAAAGAAAGGCTTAATCTGTAAAGGAAATACTATTGGCGGAAAGGAAGAGGGGGATAATGGGTATGAAGAGTTGGTAAGAGGTAATAAGCGTTCTTTTAGGCTTGATTGCTTATGCCAGTAAGTTGAATGGCATTTATCTTATCCGTCAGTTTCACTTTAGAGGTAAAAGGTGTCAGTATTTCCATTATCCGTCACATACACAAATCGCAATTAATTGTTTCCGGTGTTGTTGGTTTGCCATGTGTGATAGATGTTGACATGGTAAGCAGGGGGAGGGGGGAGGGGATGGTTCTTTATAATCACAAGGAGGGACCTCTCCTCTTTAAAGAGGATGATCGACGTTTTTATCCAATACTGGTATGCAGTTGTACGCTCATTTAGGAAAAGCTGTCTATGTAGGATACGGCATAGGCGCTCATGTGTATAGGTTACATTACATGTGTCTGTAATATGATTACAGTTGTCTATGATATGGTATGTTATCCACTTTAATCCATCGTTTATAATCAGAATCGCTTCATCTAGACGAAAGGAGGAAACGCCACCGATGAAACGACCGCCGCCTGCTTTCGGCAATATTTTGGGCCGCTTTGAAGCATCGTTTGTTACCGACGATACGCTTCTAAGAACGTTACTATTATCGAATCCGTTGCCAAAGATGTCCGATGCGAAATTTATTCAGACATCTGCCGTCGATAATACAGTACTCTTCCATTTGGCTATGGTAGGTTTTTCATTGATATTAGTAGGATTATCGCACATCCCACAACACTTTACGATTTGACTTTGCCCATATCTGCTTGTTGATATCCATTTACTTATCGCTGAAAAGCACATTGCTAGGAAATCTGTCACCCTGCAACTCTGATCTAAGGAGATCATGCCGTGTTCACTATAATAGATGATTGAGTAAATTTTTTGAGCATATAATTTCGCAGTGAATTTCTCCCCGTATGGTTTGATTGAAAGATTTGGTTCGAATTGTGCAATGAGCAATCTCTAAGGTTTTTCAATGTAAAGAAAGGATCTTTTTTGTTTTAGTTCGCACCGCGTCTTCGGAAGCTCTCATTAATAAACTGCAGTGAAGATAAACTAGATGAGGGGATGGTTCATTTTGTGGCTGGCTTCCCGTCGAGAATATCGAAATGCCTTCAGGTATCGTTGAAGGATTCATCTATATTTTCATAGACTGGATTAATTTGTAAAGCAATCGCTTTCTAGATGAAAGGAATCGTCCTGCTGCATTCTTCCTTCATTTGGTAAACGATCATGCGCCGCTAATCAAAGGCTATGGTGCGAGGTTTTTTGCGAAGAAGTTTTCCGCGAATAAGGATGGAGAACGGATTACAGTTTGGGATAAGAAAACAAAGAAGGCGCTATATATTCAGGTAAATTAGTTGAGGCAATAGTTTTTAATGAGTTCTTTTGTCTATAAGGTTTGATTTTATTTACTTCACGTTCTTAAGGAGAAAAAAGAGCCGTTTAGTCATTTAGTAACGAATTTTTATTGGAATATATAGTGACTATATTTTTGTTCTTGGCAGGAAACATTATAGGGGTCTATAAGTAATTGCTTTTTTGGTTAGAAGGCGAGAGAATTGAGAAGAGGTATGGAATCGACTCTGTTGAACTGTTTTATATGATAGCGGATTCCACAAAAGTCAGCTCGAGAAGTCAATATTGTCATGGAATAGTGAGCAAAACTCTGCAAAAGAGCCTGTTACAATGCCAGGTCAAATAGGGGTCCAGTTTCACTTTGAAGTGTTTAGCTCTGTGTTGTTATAATGTGACCTATTGAAAACTCGGTGAGGTGGGATACAAGGTGGGGGTCACTTTTGTTGATTGGAAATTTTTAGGCGGAAGAGATCAGATTTCTTTTTCCCGCACACAATGACACCTTTATTAGCATCTTCCAAAATGCTTGTGGAAAGTGTAACCCCGGAAAGTTGGGCAACTGTAAGCTAACCAATAACACTGCATAATTAGTACACCGATACAGGTGGCAGTACGTGGTTGGTTTCAGTAACTGATTGATCTATTGGTTGGTATAGTAATAAAGAGAAAGAGTGGTTGAAGCATCGTTTTCTGGAAAAGATTATCTTACTGCTGTCATATAGTCGCTCCCATTGCAAGTGAGCCACGTTTTCATCTAAAATGGTTGCCTTTCTTCCATGAAGTGTTCTGCTAAAGGCAGGAAACGAGACTGAGGTGTTTTCAGGATTTCGATGTGAACGACGCGGGTCGTATATTGGGCATTGTGATGCCACCAGACATCGAGGCGGGCAATCGTTTTCTCTTTGTGGATTTGTGAGTGAGCCCTTTTGTCTTGACATAAAACCAGTGAAAAGCTGGTGACCAGTCCCATTCGCAGGGTTTCTGTTTCGTCAGCATTAATCACCGATAGTTTTTGCAATTTGTTTCGAAAATTGTTCATCGGCGTTACTTCTGTATCGAGTTTTAACGGTCATTAGCAGGGAATCCAGTTTTTTACCAATAAACGAAACCCCTCTCGCCGAAGCATACGTTGGATTATGCGCTTGCTCGGGAGAGCTATGCTACTATCCCTGTGCGTTGGACATGATCAAACAGAATGGCCAGAAGAATTGGTGACTGTTCTAGACTGTCATGACTCCCAAACAGGGAAAACCCACCACGATTATTATTCTGGAGCAACATTGGCGGCAGGGTGCCATATATCGCAATGATTTCGTAGGGATGATGAAGGCCATGCAAAGCAGGTCGCACTGCTTTCTTTGCGAATTTGTTTTCGATGACACAATTGCACTTCCTGTCAAAGATTATCTTTCAGACGTAGAGAATGAGGGTTTTGTTGATGGGCTTTTAGAAGCGATTCGCAATCTTTAGACACTATTATGTTCATAAAAGGATTTTTTTTTGTTGGTATGTTTTGTTTATTCACGATTTTATAATATTTTTTTTGCCAAGGATCCTCTTCAATCACTAATGAATTATTGAAGAGTGAATAGGGATTTCTAACTATGTGGTGCAGTATTGAGTATTGATTGCTCATTATGTACGATGTTGATCAACTTTTTTCATATATATATATATGCTTTTATAAGCCAAAATACGATTTTATTAACATGTGAATTGTTGAACTGTTTTTCTTTGGTATGTTGCCAACAAGCAAATCATCTGTTAGTTGGTAATGGTGTGTTGTTGCACCTGTTGATCGAGCGATAAGCATTTTGATATCTGCTTGATTATTATAACCGTTGTATGATACCGCTGTGCGTTCGATCAGCTAGTCCGACTATGACGGATACCCATTCCGTGAAACTGTTTTGTAGTTTGATATGCAACTTACATCGATTTATACGTAAATAAATTTTCCACCCAACATAGACATACTATACAAAATCGCCATACTCTCAGAAATGAGACTAGGAGAGCCTAAAGTACAAACAGGCAGCACAGACGGCAAGCCAGTGCTCAACGCTCAGATTGCATGAAGGAACCTGAGGTGCATTAGTGCTTGGAAGGAGGCCCCCCCCTCCCCCCACACGTGAAACCATGAATCATGCCTCAATATATATATATATATATATATATATATATACTATAGCCTCCAACACCAGCTAAGAACATCACCTACGAAGAAGAGAAGACCTGGAAAAATGGATTCGAATCTACCCTGAGAAATCGATTCGTGACCTGATCATCCTTCCAGAAGTTATAAACAGGTCACAACATACTACGCATTCTGCTGGAAGCGTCTATTTCCTGCCTTCAAGACAAAAAAATGCTGTGTTCTTTCAAAGCTCATAAGACGCCATGTATTTTGATTGAAAGTTTCGAATCACCGCACCCATGCAACCAGATAGCAAGTATAGACACAATCCACTCAGGCTATGGAAACACTGCAGTTCGCACCAAATCGGTATCGCAACGAAAACCCGACAGCAACTATCATCTTTAAAGCTTGCTACGGAAGGGATTCAGAATGGAAGGGATACATTAGTTGATTAGGAGATCATAACGATGCAATTATTACCCCTTTCTCCACTCGTGATAGCCTACATTAAAGGTCGTTGCAATCGACGTTTTCATCATAGCACAACTCTACCGCAACAATGACAACGTCCTTCCCCACCATTCACTCAATTAATAACACAAGAAAGCAGAAGAAATTACGGTGCAGCTGTGTTGAAATCACTAAACTACAACAAAATTCATAGAATGAAAAAGCCAACCTAACAGGACAAGTATGACGCAGCGGCGCAATTGAGGCAACAGGAAACGAAGATAGACAGTTCAATAAGGAAGGAAAGGAACAACAGAAACACAGGGAGTAGATTAGCGACAAACTGGATATTCTAAAAACTTATTAACAAAACCCACACAGCTGAGGTGAGCAGACATCTAAGACCCACCTCATAATTATCTTCAGCGAGGATCTTGCACTTTTTGCGATGGAAATTGTAGTTAAGGTAAAACGTCTCTATAATCTTCTATTAAGAACTTAAAGATATGAAATCAAATCTTATCTATCTGGGCACCCCCAATTATTTCTGTTTTATTAGTTTGCTGCTATTTGTTCTATTCGAAATACGTTCATAGATCACATTTGAAAATTGTCAATCACCGCATAGGTAAACTCTGAAGTTGATGCATAGCCACCTAAATCACGAGTACGTACCTTTCCATCGGCAATCACCTTCTCAACTGCTTGTCTCAGTGCGTTACCATACTCTTTAAGATGTAGATGGTTAAGCATATTCGCACAGCACAATATCATTGCTGTCGGATTTGCTATTTGCCTGTAATGAATATACACACACAGTATCAAAGACCTATTCAATGATAGTGGAGTGATATGACTGGATCTGAAAATATAATTCTGCTAGCAATGATACAAAACTAAATTCATTTTTGCGTTATATCCAAATAAGATCACAAAATCGAAGCTAATACTGTGGCGAACTATTAGTTCAGAGCCGTTATCGTTGTGTAACGATCACTTTATTCATAAACCACTTTCCTCCACCATTTCTTCCATAAAAAACGCAGTGCCCTTGAATGTTTTTACTTCAATCATCCAAACTCGTCGAATAATTATTTTTAAAATTTTCTCGCAATCCACAGAAATTTCGCAGATTCAGATTGTTCAACTCGAAAGCTATTCTCTACCATACGATCGAATCGATATCGAAACGCATAATTTCTTTCAAAGAATAACCTTCCAAATGCCTGTTGATAAGCGTGAGGTGATCCAGGTTCAAAAATCACCGAATCTGACCCGATAGACTGTCCCGTCACAACGCCAGCACCACCGACTAGACCGGCTGCCAGATTGTCCACAATGTTGCCATAGAGGTTTGGCATCACCATAACATCGAACTGTTCGGGGCGCGAAACAAGTTGCATACAACAGTTATCCACTATCATCGATTCGAATTCTATACGAGGATACAATCGTGACATCTAAACATTTTCATTCGTTCATAAGAGAGGATAAAGCAAAATGAAAACACTAATAGACTGAAAAAACACATATGAAGATGGTATATGATGAAATCAATGATTCCTCACCATAGAAAACTAGGCGAACTCCTAATAAACAAGCAAAACCCTATGATCAACTAAATTATGTAAATTCACTTTCATAGCAATTCAGATCGAGTCGGCTTACTGCCTGTTGTTTATGAAACAACAAAATACCCTTAGGAAAGGGAAAATTAACCTCCGCCTTAACCAAAGGTAAGAATAAAGCTTATTTCATGAAAAATGAGCATAACTGAACACAAAATTTACAGGTAATAATCTAACCGATCGGTCCTCCACTAAAACGATTTCGGAAAAATCATGCGAAATAGTCTCCGAAAAAAAATTTTACGCCTCACAAAAAAACTTCAAAAACCATTCAACTTCTTAGAACATAATTGACCTCTCTGCAGCTTCTCAAGAAGAGTCCATCACCCAACTTCATAATATTCGCTTTATGGACGGCAGTCACTTTGTGTCTACCGTGTTTCGTCGCATAATCGAACGCGAATTTAGCGATACGATCGCATTTCTTTGTTGTCATAATCTTAAGACACTCGATCACTCCTGGCACGAGCTCATGCTCCAACGATGAATATTCACCTTCTGTTTGTTCTCGAACTATAATGAAGTCCAACTTTTTGCTATGACGTGTCTTGACTCCCTCGAATGTCTGAAATCCATTATTCCCGATGACATCATGTTCTTTGAAAGCAACCACCTTACGACATTTATCTAAATTTCTGACAATTAAATCCAGCGAAAAATTTCCAAATATAAACAATTTACAATCCAGACGATAAGAAGATAGAAAATTTATACCTTCAGGTTTCTCTATTGACTTTGCTAGCCTAAGATATAGTTACTATGGAGATTCCGTCTAAAAGAATTACTAAAGAAATTCTCAATCGAAGCAGTCTCGAAATCCGCCACAACTTGACCTACCAAGAGTCAAGCCAGCAACATTAATATTCAATCCAGTTGCTTTGTGGAGCTCCACGACATACTTTCGCTTTTATATGGGTCTGTGCTTAGGTATTTCAAGCGTATAAGCGCGAAATGCTAGGAATAGAAGATACAGAAGGCAAACAGAGAACTGCAGCGTCACTGATAGCTCTACTCGAATATGACAATATCAACATCTTTGTTAGTGAGAGCAAAACGAAATCAATGAACTTATTTCCGCTTTCGTTCTTCCGATTCAAAGTTTGTCAAAGTTGACCAAAAATTTCCTCTGAAACCTTCCCATCGAAATGGAAATTTAATAGCATCACTTCATTTGCCTCTCCCCCCCCCCAGCGCGAAATGCTAGGAATAGAAGATACAGAAGGCAAACAGAGAACTGCAGCGTCACTGATAGCTCTACTCGAATATGACAATATCAACATCTTTGTTAGTGAGAGCAAAACGAAATCAATGAACTTATTTCCGCTTTCGTTCTTCCGATTCAAAGTTTGTCAAAGTTGACCAAAAATTTCCTCTGAAACCTTCCCATCGAAATGGAAATTTAATAGCATCACTTCATTTGCCTCTCCCCCCCCCCTTCACCCCCCTCTCCCCACTTTGATTGGGAATCCACTTTGCAAGTAATTTAAAACTAATAAAACAACCAACCCTTATATGAACAACATTGGCGAACAAGTCCAACTCTCGTTTGAGGCGCATATTCATGCCTTGCAGCTCGGATTTCGTAGAACCAAGCCCACTCTCTTGGATCACTCCTTTCAATGCTACGTTGTTGTTCTTCGCGATAGAAGTGACTGCTTCTTCAATGCTCTGCGACCTTGTATAGTGAATCTCACTGAAGTTCAAAAAATTGTTTAAAGATGGCTAATAGCTATCAAATCTAACGACAACAATTACCCTCACGTTGACACAATTAAAGTCGCCCAAAGGATTTATATGCTACAGAAAATGAAAGCTCGTTAAAACTAGAACATAAATTAACTCCAAAAGAACGAGAACTTGACGTGGGTCACCGCTCGTTGTGAACAGCTAAAACAATGCAACATCGATCTAGAGATGATTGCAACTTTTCTAGCATAAATATGGCGGTAGTTTTAAGCTGTCAGTTCTACGAGTTTTTTTCATTCATCGAAACCCCAATGATCAGATTTCACACCCTCCCGAGCTATTATTTTCAATATTTTTATAATCTTATGCCTCTAACAGTTAAGTTCTAAACGACTCTGACTTCGTAAACTATTTTTACAAGCCCATAAGTCCGTAGAGTGCAATTTAAAAAAACTCAAAGAACAAAACAATAGCAATACCTGAGGAAAATTTCCTCAAACTCAAGCGGAATACCAGTGTTTTGTACAATATCCTCCACGGCATAGATCAATTCCGGTCCAACGCCATCACCCGGAATCAGCGTCACTTTCAACTTATGCGCTGTCTCCGGCGTTGGTGTGCTCTTAAAATGAATGTGCTTCGATATGAGTGAAAACCTCTATTAGATGCATTGGTCATCCTTGCACTGCAAGGAATCCACTAATAAACGGATGAGAGATTATTAGGAGAATTGCTTGATCCTCTGAAATTTGGCAACACTTAATTTTGCAGCAGTATTATTTTTACTGCTATATTGTTCAGAAAATAACAACTTTTAAAACTGTAAAATTGCATTAAAATATGCCAATAAAAATGCCCAATTCAAGTTCTCTGTTTTTCGATATTATATTCACCATTAATACTGTGCACATCACCCTCCCTTCATAAATACTAGGTTGATTACGCTGTTATCGAAGATGAAGTCGACAAAAAATTTTCTACCCATTGACATAAGGAAGAGAAAACATTAGAAGAGACAAAAAAAGAAAACTTTTATCTCAAAATTATCCCCAAACATAAATTTCCTTTAAGTAATCATGCACCTGTCCAATAAATTAAATGCAAGCAATAGGTCATCTGATAATTCAAAAAACCAACCTTCTTCATCTCAAAAAACCAATTCTCTAACCTTCTTTTGTCGGGCAGTTTTTTTTATCTCGGGCAGCCAAAATGTACTCCTCCTAGGAATTAAAAAAGAGAGTGTGTAATTACAATCATCCGAGGAAATATTCTTAAAGAAATCATTTGAAAATATTCTCAATTAAAATATGTCCACTTTGGTGACAATTTGGTACTAAATGAGCTCTTCCCTTCGGCAATGACGGAAATTATGCAAAAAAAAGAAAAAAAAAACTCACTGTAGCCGCAATAGCTAAGCTTCGCTTCGGTAATTCGAAAAAATTCGATAAAAGTGCTCTTTGTGCAACATTCCGTACGAAAAAACGGCTTGCAAGCATAACACCGATAAGCCTAAAGATTTATTATTATTCTCTTTAGGGGGGGGGGGGGGGGGGAATATTTATGGGTGCACACATTTTGGGGGAATATTTGTGGGTGCACACTCTTATAGATATCTCGCTATGAATAACCTCTAGACACGCAGCAATGTGGTGAACAACCCCTAGGTCCGAAAGGTACCAACAACAACCTATAACACTCCTAAAAATAAAAATCCCAGGCAAAGAACCACAGTGCCTTCCAAAATGACAAAAATAAAAAGTTTTAGCTTAAAAAAAACAAACAACCTTCTAGACGGATGTGATTTAGAAGTGGCTCCAATGCCAAAACTACGCAACACAATATTCCCTTACTTGGCAAACGTAAGTGAAAGTTACATAAGTTGCCTATGAAAATCGTTTAAATAAATGGTAATTGCTCACAATATTTCATAGTGAAAGAATATAATTGCAATAAAACTTCAGAATTGAATATAATATATTAATTGATTGTTGCATTCACTCAAACGCCGATAACATTCATAGAAAGAGACCGTTCGCTGTTGTCGCTACGAGAGCCTCAATGAACGCAACGATGGGTCTCTTTAATCGAGGAAAATCGAATATCATCAAATGCATCGAATGATTTATCATTCTGTGGGAGAGTTACGAAAAAGGTGACATTGAATCCCCTATATTAGAAAATAATTTATGTATTATTTATATTAGAAACTATGAAAATCAACGAAATAACTAAAAATTCCGAATTATAAAAAATGAGGGGCAAGAATATGTTCAAGGTATATATTGCAACCGATATAGGTAGAAGCATTCGAAGAAATCCCAAAAGAAAAAATACAATTATAAAGTTTATTGCTATATGTGCACGGTTGATATATCGATCATATCGTGCATTAACTAACGGTATTTTATTATTTCGACGACGAAATTGAATGGAGCAGATAGAGGTTAGTTGTTTACCCCCTTAGCCATTTCAGGTTCATCTCAAGTTTGGAAACAGGTGAGGAGCTGGAGCTTTTGAGAGTGGAATATTTTCTACCAAATCCTTCCTTATATATGCCCGCCTTTTGCAAAATGTTTGAATTCAATGGATTTTTTTCGAGCAAAAAAAAGCGCCGAATATCTCCATTTATTTGTGTGATGCGGTATATACTGTCAACGTTTTCTTTTTGCCGTCAAAATCCAATATTCCAAATAAAATCGTCTTTTAGTCTAGTATAATTGAGTTAGTATTCATTCCACTATGAATTTTGGAATATGGAATGACGAAATTAGTAAAAAAATGAATAAGCAAATAAATAAAAAGAACAAAAAAAAAATGCACAAAAATAGATAACTATACGGAAATGTTGGACTAAGAAGCTGAAGGTGATAACAATCTAGATTACTCTCCTTTAATTGGTCTTCAGTGAAATATATTACTTCAGAAAGTATCGTTGGAATTACGACATCGAAAAAAAGTTGGTCTCGGTATCACCGAATTTGGAGGCGCTGTGATTGTCTCTCGAGTTGAACCAGATAGTCTTTCATCACAGGTATTACAACAAGGCGACAAACTTGCAGAAATTGAAGGCAAACAACCCAACTCAAAGATGGAGGCTAGCCAGATGATTGTGAACGCTCTTATTGTAAGCGTTTAGAAAACTCTCTCTTTAAAAATAAATTCCATTTAAAACATTGGTTCTGTTGAGGCCTTCAGGTCACTATTTTAGAATACCCACCAAGGAAATATCAAAACACCCCAATTCTCGAGGGTGCATCTGCTTTTGTTGAATGAAAAATTTGCATTTTCGATTTCTACTTATCGATATTGCAGAGGAATAAAAGAGTATCGATGAAAATTTCACGAGCAAACAATGAGATTGCACCAGAAGAACTGTTGACGGTAAGTAAACTCGAATGTATGGTTGGGACTAGCATATACTAAAGGAGGGCAGGTCGTTATTACTGGTATGAACCAAAAGAGGACAGGTGGTTATTACTGGTATAAAGCGAAAGTGGGCAGGTGACTGTTAATGGTATAAACCAAAAGAGGGCAGGTGGCTATTACTGGTATAAACCAAAAGAAGGCAGGTGGCTATTACTTGTATAAACTGAAAATAAATATTAATAGATTGCAGTACATCAAATCACAAATATTTTGCAGAAATACTGTTCGAAAATCGCTGATAAATGAGCACATACACAAATAAATTTAGAATTACCCTTTGCTCAAAATTTCTTTCACAGATATTTAACTCTTGAATCTTTCTTTAAGAAATTTAGTTGTGAACGGAAAAATTTTTATAAAATTTTTATAAGAAATTTCATTTGTTCATACATTACTAAAATATCTCTAGAATTAAAAGATATACTCAAGTCAAATCTACGCATATTTCTTTCGAATTTATCACAAATAAATATTTTACAGCTAGAAAATGATATAAAAGAGCGGAAAAAATCAAATGGAGTGGCGGCTTCTCGATGGTCAGTTCTCTTAGGCATTCCACTTTCTATACTTTTTGTTGTCGTAGTTGTACGATGGATATTACATTGGAATGATATTATGCGTTTGATTCATTAATTTTCTTGTGAAGTGTAAAATTTTTTATGCTTAAATTGTGATGCGAATGGGATTTTTCTTTGTGCGCCTAAATCGTCGTTAAACGAATTGTTCGAAATTATCCTAAAAATTCAGTTCTTTTTCAACAATTTATTAAATGAAATTCAGCAAATCAATACATAATGGTACGGTGACGACTAATTGTGAGAAAATAAGTAGGCATTTATTCATATTCAGTAACGTGCATAATTAGCAATGTGAGAGCCCCAATATGCAATTCAAAAACAATGTACGCAAATAGTAGCATCATTATTTGCAATAAATTGCCTTCTAATAAATATTAGCATATCATTTCAAAAAGTACTTTTTAGATATGATAGCCTTTAGCATTATATATTTCTCTATTAAGGATTATATTTCAAGTAAATGCCTTATATAACAGATTATGATTTGTAAATCATTAAAATTGATAGATAATATATTCGATATTGTGGTTTTATTCAATTTGTCTAATAATTAATAAAGTGTTAATAAATTGTTTTCGATTCGGATCCCTTTAATCTCATACATACAGTATAGAGGATAGCTAGTATAGCCGAAGTTCATGACTGGCTGTTCAATGAGATTTTCTACGGTTTTATGAAGGAAAAAAAACAAATATATGCATAGACTTCAATTAAAATTTATGGCTTTATAGACGAAAAAAATAAACAAATTTTCAAGCAAATCTTTTGCAAAATGCTTAAAAGTTTTATGAAAACAAAACAAATGTATAGATAGGCTTTATTAAACATTATAGGATTATAAAAAAGAAATATATAGATAAGGTTTTAGAAATTCTGGAAGTTTGTCTAGTAGAAAAAAAAAAAAAGTGCAAAGATATGCGTTGAATTATTTTAAGTAGTATTTCTTTAAGTAAAGAATAAATGGAACCGAATAGATTTCATACAGTTAAAAAAATGAATAAATAAAATACGATAGCAAATAGGCAAGTAAACGTATAGGACAGCGAATAGACAAGTAAACGTGTAGTTAGATGAATTTATACACGCATGGGTAGGGGAATGCACTAATCCATAGATCAAAAGTTGTAAAAAGCGTTATACTGAGATAACATTAATGTGAAGTCCTCCGCAACGTTAGTATAAACCTAGAGGAATAGAGTACTCTGGGAAAAAGGAATTAAGAAAATCTTTTTTGAAAATTTTGCTGAAAATAAAGAAAAGAAACATTAGCTGAAACATCTGTGCTGCGATTGATTTTAGATGAGAGCATATAATTAGTTACTGCGGTGTTTTTAGGGGGAAGGGGGGGGAGATCAACACCACTCATTGCTGCGCCGTGATGTAGAAACTTTCTAGACTATCGGATCGGCGATTAGATTCGGTGAATCGACGTAACTCGAACGGGCACACAAGAGACAAAGTTTGCTTGCTTACGTTCATAGTGGGCTTCGATAATGACCACGTCGAGCATTCGGAGATTAGATTCCGGTGATTAAGTAGATGTAGCCACCACATGCCATGCTGGAATATTTTTCGCATTATGCCATTGTATTTTAGTCGCGTTTAAATGTGTGAGGTTATTTTTTTTGGCTTTGCTTGTTTCCGCAATCTAACAGTCACGGCAAATTTCGCCTCACCAGTTTGCCTGCATCCATTCTTTTTGCGTATGACTACTTCTCCTACCAACTTAAAGATTCTTCAGCATCTTCAAGTGGACATACTTTCGTTGGATTCTGGTGCATCATGGCATAGGACATCCTGTCATATATTGATACATACTACCTTTGCATTCAGATAATATACTAAGATATTTATGGTCAATGAAGTAGATGACAAGACTGAAAATTGGTGCTGCCTCGAGGTTGCGATCGATACTGCTCTCCTTCTGCCATAGTTCTTTGATTCTTCTTAGTTTTTCGTATTCGTTCTCTTTCAGAATTTTTTGATCTCCTATATTCTCTTCTATTGGACACTCGTTTTCATAGGTAGTGGATGGCGAAGACTTCGCATCAGTGATGAGTTCCCTTTTTTACGTCTTTCTTTAGCCCTTGTTGAGTGCTTTAATGCGTTTCTACAATCACTATTTATATAGATAGCAATGATTTGTCAGATATGTCCAATTTCATTAAAACTTTTACGAAAATTGTTGAAAAGTGAATATATAAAATAAAAAATAGTGATTAAAAATAGGGCATTCTTTATGGTAATAGCTCCAAGGATATCTAAATGGTCGAACTATGATTATCAACTCCGAAGGAGCGGAGCCGCATAAGTGATTATCAACTCCGAGGATAAAACATCAAGTGGTGCGATGATATGTTAAACAATTGCTAATGATAAATACGTACGCTTTATCTATAACACTTGTATAACAATTGCAAAAAAAAAAACAACAACAAACAAACAATAAATGTTGCAAATAATAGTAAGGACATTGCAACAATTCGATTAATACCTTCTCAGCGATTGCCCAATAATATTCATTTCCTTTTGAAAACATAAGCGATCCAGTTTTATGGTGGAAATTCTACGGAATAAACATTTCTTTCAATAAGGGGCTTCTATAATCATAAAGGAAGTACCCCCCTCTGACAAGGAAGTTAGCAGCCATCTCTTACGATGCAAACTTTTTTCCTCATACAATAACGTGTATTACTTTCATGACTTTGAGTCTGCACATCTTACTCACAATGAATAAACAAAAATTTACAGTAATAAAAAAAAGAAGAAAACGAAAGTTACATGCAAATCTATGTATAGAATTTCCATTTAATGAAAAAAAAATGTATGGAAATTTCATTTTGCTTTAATTAAAATTCCAAACCCCATATTCCATTAAAAAAACTTTTTCCCTCATTTAGATTATTTTATTTCTAAAACAAAATTTTCAAATTCCCAAAATTTATGAATAGCCCCCTCTTAATGAAATCCTCCCGCTGTGGTTGTGGGCTTCATTCAATTATATAACGAACCAATATTTGAATACTCCACTCATTAAGCTCAATGGGATACAGATATGTTTACATCAGTACCTAGATAATATACATAGACATCAGCGATAAGGGTACTTAGAAACGAAAACCATTGAACACCGCATCGAGGAAAAATTTGCATATTTAAGTGCTTGACGTATTGCCTTTTTTGCGATGTCGTCGTCCTATATGAACGGATGACGGTTGTGTGGAATCACTCGTTTTTAATACTATATCATACCTTATCTTATATACTAGATGCCTCATTTATTATAACAATAAAAATTCATTATCGACTCGATAGAATTTCTATTTGGAATATTTTATCTTTTTATTTGAATTTTTTTTTTGCAAATAAGTATTTTCTATGGGAATTTTTGGAATATTCTTCAAGAAAATTCAATAATTTACCTGATAAATGGTCCTTTTTCGAAATCCCATACCTTCTCACCGGAACACAATTTTTCATACAATTTTTCCACCAAAAGACATGGATCATCATCCTAAAAGCATATTACACACTCAAATTATGCAACGTTAGCATTACGTATTACACCGGAAAGGAAGATATGATAAGCGAACTTGTCCCATAGTTTACGGTTGTTTGCAATTGCAAATGATTGCAAATCATGCTCCTATATCCGACGACGGTGTTGAAAAGTATTTGGTAGATTTCATTGCTCAGAGCTTCTCAAAAAAAGAAAAAAGATAAGTGATAAATAAATAAATAAATAATAAATAAAAAAGTTACATGTTTTACCATAAACTGCATCTAAGTAGGTGATTTCAATTAGCAAAACTCCAGTAAACTACTAACTTTTATTCGATTTCCACCTGTGTTACCTTATGGGGGAGCCGATACAAAAAGATTGACATTTAATCACGAACTGACCGACATTTATGGAGCAGAAAAACATTAAAATTTACCGCACTAAAATGTTGCATACAAGGCTTTTCGCGTGGAGGATTTGAGAGTAGATTCGACGAAGACGGCGAAAGTGTGACCCTCTTAGCCTCTCCACAACTTGGTGGCATCCTACTGATTAACGCATCGATCTTATGCTTCAATTAATAATAACTTATATTCACAATCACGTCTCTTTGATGTATTTTCTTTCATAGTAGCAAAGTTTCAGTACATAATTACTCATATTCTATACGATCAGCTTAGAAAACCAATGCAATGAATTGAATTAGGCATCAAATTTTGGCATTGCACAGAGTGGGGAAGTTAGCAGGAGCTGTATTGGAGCAAAATGAAGCAGCAAGAAGATAAACTCCCAGTTGTGGATTGCACACAAATTAGAGAAAAGTGAAGCATTAACACAATAGGGATATTTCAATGATAACCGCCCCAACATACAGTATGTTTGCTAACGGATCTATACTATTAGAAGAGATTCACTAAAATCTATAAACATTAAAAAAATAAATCGATTTTTTGCGTACTTTTTAAAGTTGCTGATTATGAAAGAGTTTAGAATATAAATCAATAACAATAAGTGATATTCCATTCAGTGACATCAACCTATAACCCTATCCTTTGGAATTAAACTCTCCTTTCGATTATTACAACGGTTAGCGTATATGCTGGCAAATGGAGGGTTGATTGAAAACTTGGCACATTCAAAGATCGAACATCATGAATGAAGCAAAACAATTTATATAAAGAGTGGCATTTCAACGGACAGTCTAAACGCTCATTTCAGAATCCACAAAAGGCCTCATAAATGAAGTCAGAAACCCCGACAGACGTCAGCGTTGTGATGTAATCCACTAAGAAAACAGATGCATAACCGCCGCCCATCACAGCATCTAAGAAATGCCTCCTTTCCCCCAATGGAACACTGGTGAATCGCGGCACGGCAATACAGCTCCCATTGCCCCAAAAATAGAGCCTAAATTTAGTGCTCCAACTCACTATTGTATGAGTGTATATCTCTTGTGGAACTCTGCAAATTCACCTTTTTTGGGTGTATCTGTAGTGTAGGATAGAACTGCTCAGAGATGTGGAATGTACTAAATTTTTCTATTGCATAAAAGCGATGAACGATGATAAAGTTCACTTACTTCGCTGACTTCGTCGATGAGTTGCGTACCCGGAACGATACTCTTCAGTACTCTGGTGATTGTGCTCAAGCATTTACCAATCTCGTTCACCGCTGTACTGAAATTGTGAACATTCGTTAAGAAGGAATTTGTAGAATGCTTCAGAAGGCATACTATCCGAGTGACGAGTGACCACTATATCAATAAACATCGCCATTGATCGGAAGACAATATAAAGTTTATTTCATACACTCACCGCATATGATCAATTTGCCCTTCAAATTTAGGAATATATTGTTCTGGATCGGCGACAATCTGAAGTCCATCGTTAGTGGGAGTATAGAAGTCCATTTCGTCGTCACGATCGAGAAATTTTTGGAACTTTACCTGCAAATAGTCAATGCAACTTCTTTTATTATCGGTCGACACCGAATACAATTTATTCAACAAATTAGTTGCTTGAAATTTCATATTGGAGATATCATAACCCCTAAGCATTATACCCCCCCCCCCCCCCCCCCCCCACCCCACGAACGGTATTTCTAGTGACCACTCACAGCTGTTTTGTTAGCGTGGCTTTTTTTAAAGCAATGTTTGATTCTAGAGAAAATTGGAGGCATCAGGTGTTTTTACTTCTTAACATATCGAGTTTAATTAAAAAATCGAAAATAGTCGAATATACATTTAGAATTGAAGATAAATAAAATGAGAGTAAATTATTGTTCGATACAAAGGTAATAGGTTTTAAATATTTTCAATGTTATTTTTATTTTCAACAATGTTTTTATCTAAGTGAACGTTTATGCAAAATCACTTCTATTCCGTGCTTGTTTTTTTGCCATATTTTTTCTAACATTCTAAGTTTTTCAACACTTTTTTTTTGTTAAATACATATTTCTTAATCTATCCTAGAATTCCTGAATCATTTGCCTATGCTAAAATTTATTGCTTTTATTATTGTTGAATTGTGAGGGGGGGGGGGGGGGGGGGGGTTATTATCGAAGGCACTTACTCCATCATCGGGAAGTTTACTTTTCGGTAATGGCATAATCGAGAAAATCTCCGCAATTGCATTCGTCACTCTGAACACTTTTATCGACTCCTCCAATAATGCATTCAATTTTGTTTCATTCATTTTTACTTTATCTTTTTTTGAAACGAGTGATCTATAAAGATTTTTGTTAGATTATATGATGAAAAAATTTTTAAAAATTATCGAATATTTACCTTTTTAAGTTATAATAAGAGAGTTGAATTAATAAAATATTGCTCGCATCATAGACAAGCGCCATATCGATTGCCTAGCAAGAAAAAAGTTCACCAGAGTGTAGGGGAATTAGAGAGTGTGACTGCAGCTGTCAGATGGAAACGTGAAGATTGACGCCTCATACTTTTGACCGCTACGTATATGTACTTCTTCTTGTTGACACAAATAGCTCATTAAGCCAAAAAGCCCCAAATTTTTAAAATCTTCTAAAATATACCTAAATAAGTGCATAATGTGCTGATTAAGAAAAACATTCGTTAACGGATGATATTTCACTATAATCAAAAAGTTTCCAATAAAGAGCATTTATAAAAGAAATGCGCATTACTGCTTCTTTCACTATTAGTGGATGTATTTCTTAGTAACACACTTACAAAGTAAAAAAGAAAACGCTGAAAAGTACACGATTACAGGTGTGATGAAGAATAATGAGAATGAAGCATCATACCTGTGTAATGCATTCGCAATGCCTGTAAGATCAGTGCACATTTTGAGGAGCATATCCATTCGATAAGATGCACTCAACTCTGCAAGACATCCATAATTCATGCTTGGATTCTCGAATAAATCTGAACGTTCTGCTTCTTCACGTTGCATCACCATCCCTGAAAAAATGTTCCCATCACCTAGGCGACGAAGTATTCCGATAACCAACCATCGAGAAGCTTGAAAAATCTTCAAATTATGAGTGGATAAATGTTAGCCTACGCCTAAAAACCATAAAACATTGGTTTTGCAGTTCCTCCTTTTGTGCGAAAAAAGAAACAAAATGACAGACTTCGAGGATAAATGTTTGGCGTATTATTGAGTTCCTTAAAAGAGATAAAACCTATATATCTGACCTCAGGCAACCTAGATTCATAAGTGAATTAACGTGACCATATTTTTCAATATTCCACTACTTCATCGTTCAGAAACTCTTAATTGTCATAAAGCTGGCGGCAAGATTAAGATCCCAATATTGATAAAAACGTAAAAAACACAACCACAATGACTAATGACTAACGCTTAAATCATCAGTCATATAATATTATTGCCACTTCTTCGATAAATATATATGGAAAAAATTTTCACTTATTCTTTTGGATAATTTGCAACAAATAAGCTGTAGATCGCATATTATATTTTTCCTATCTTTCAAATACATTCTGCCATGAATCCACATCAAAGATCATAAACCCTTGCCGAAAACATGAAAAAAATTCCTCTTCAAATAATTACTTAGTAGTTCACTAGGTTTCTTTTGCGTGGGAGAGTTCCAGCTTCGTCCACTCTGTTTGTCGGAAGTTGAACGATCATTGGCTGCTCGATGACCACTCGATTCTGTTTCACTATCTGACGTTGAATGATGCGCTGTAATAGATTGAATTCAATCATTTTTATATATTTGCGAAATCGGGGCGAATTGGATTGCGATATGAGGTGTGGTAAAAAAATAGATGATATAGAATGATATCCCTTCAGATATTAGATATTTTATTTATGTGGGTATAAAAGCGGATTTTAATGGATCAAAATTTTTTTTGCACTCTATATCCTTACGCTTACAAATCGAACGACAAGCATAATCATTGAATTCATNTTAGGATCGTAATAGTTTATATATCATTAAAGGAGAAGATGTTGAAAAATCATATTGGGATATTGCATACAACGTTCGTGCAACGTCTCGATGACAAATGCAAAGGGAAATACATTCCGCCACAGACAGCAACATCCGATGGTAATTGAGGAAATATAATTAGTGTATTTATTATACAAACAATTTTCTGTTTATAAATATATAAATAAACAGTTTATATATATGTATATATATATATATATATATATATATATACATATATATAAACTGTTTATTTATATATTTATAAACAGAAAATTGTTTGTATAATAAATACACTAATTATATTTCCTCAATTACCATCGGATGTTGCTGTCTGTGGCGGAATGTATTTCCCTTTGCATTTGTCATCGAGACGTTGCACGAACGTTGTATGCAATATCCCAATATGATTTTTCAACATCTTCTCCTTTAATGATATATAAACTATTACGATCCTAAATTATGTATTACCTCGCACTATATATACCATCAAACTTATTCAAACAATAATTATTACTGCATTGACATTTTAATCTAAAAATAAATAATACATAAGGTTTATTAAACGGAAATGACACAACTTCCAATAATTCAGCTAATGTGAAAATGTAGTATAATTTCGCTTTTTGTGGCTGAACAGAGTGATACTATAGTAAAAGAGAATAGAGGTTTTCGCGGTTTTTTAAAGAACTTCTAACATATCGAGTGGAAATCCCTTGCACATTTCACAAAGGCTCCCTGTCCCCCGAATTTTTTCCGATTGAGGCAAGGAAAGTGTTTCTTGGCTGCTAGTTTTTGCAGATAATTAAAAAAAAACAAAAAAAAACAAAATGCTTTTTGATGCTTTTACGAAGAGGCAAATTGAAAATTGCACAAATTAATGACAATTTGCAAAAATTTTATTTTCTTTTCTTTTCAACGTTTCAAAGTGGGAAAACATTTTCAAGATATGTGAAAATGAATAGAAAGAAAAACATTAGAATAGAATACTGAGTTCATAATATATTATTAACCGCAATGCTAAGAAGTTAAAGTGAAATATTTTATAGCACAATCTATTTCAGCATTAGAACGAGTGAAAGTCAAATACTCGCATATTTATGTGCATAAATTTGGCATCACTGGAACATATTTTCTAAGTGCAAATCAGAACAATTTTATATGCTGCAAAAAAAATAAACAAATAAATAAAAATAAAAATTTAGATTAAGCATTGAACAAGTTTAAAACGATAAACGCTCGCATTAAAATATACCTGCATCCGAAGAAAAAAGACTGTGGCTTCGAATTTTTCCGTTATATCATCCTCACTTTTAACCTTCGGTGATATCGATTCCGCATCTTTCTCTTTCCTCGATGAAACCATCTGCTCTTCTTTTCTCCCCATATCGACTCAAACCGACCAATCCTTAGAGTTGTGTGGAACTCAAATAATAATAGTGTTCGAGATCCATTCATGATTAGGCATATGATCCGACAAAACGATTATGAATTTATAGCATTACACGTGGATGTAAATGCAAATTACATCTGGAATTTTATGCATATATCACGTGAGGAACCATCTGAAGCTAGAGTTATGAAGTGAACCTTTATGGCATTCTTTTGCTTGGGGTTCGTCATTTAGGTTCCTAATCTAGTAGTATAAGAAGTATCGTTAACGATGTTTTCTAACAGGTATTGGCAGGGTCGATGCGTTATATACAGCTAATTTCATCGAATGGTGTTCACGCATTTAGAATTCCCCCATAATTATGTGTTGTATTCGAATATGTCATGAAATTTGCAAAAATAACAAATTGGGAATTGAAAAAAGTTTAATCACAACGTAAAAATCTTTATAGAACAAGTGGATGAGGTTAAAACTTAATCGATGATATGCAAAAGCATTCAAGCAATGAAAGATTTCTTTGGCAGCAAAATCATCAACTCAACGGAACAACACTCTTAATATATAAATGAAAAATATATATGTAAATTAAAAAGACAAAAAAAAACTTTTTCAAGTTTTATCAGCGGTACAATTTCATGCGAAACATATGTGGTAAAATGTGGATGAAACGGAAAAAAAAGAGCTTCAAGATTAAAAATTATTAAGATTTAAGCGAAAAAGCGTAAAATTATCGAAAAATATGAGTGCATTCAAATCATTGAAACATAAATAATGCGGGTTAAAAAAAATAGCATAGTTTATAGTGGAAACAATTTTTTTTTAACGGTATCGATAAATATCACTCCGAACGAAGAATAAATGAAATCGGATTGCTATGTGAGTCCCATTGGTCATTTCTTTTTACCGATTGGCCATCCAAAAAATGAACCAAACGAATATGGACCACCGGGTGCGAAAATTGAGTTCATATCTGAAATAAACATTTTTCAGATTCCGCAACGAATATCTACAAAATAGTAAAGATAGCCATTATACTTATAGAACCCCACCTATGTAAGAACCTTAGACATCGTTAAGCGTCGAAGGGGGGAGGGGGTACCTATGCAAATGTTTGTCGAAGTGACTTCTAAATGAGCAATCCATTCGAATAAAATATTCAAATGCCGTATTTTCAAGCAATGCTTTTGCAAATAATTCATGGTGACATCAAATGCGACCGTTCGCCTTTTTTTTACAGAAATAGTAATGAAATCAATGAGCACTAAATATTAACCTATAAAAATTACATTCCTCCAGAAAACATCAAAGATAGGATTCCGTGAATCTTGCAAGTAAAATTGACGAACTTGTTGAAGAGAATGATCCCGGTCCAGCAGTCCAATCGGTATTCGCACCAAAACCATAACCAAAGAAATTCCAAATTGTACCTAAATCCACTTGTGGTCTACCGTAGATATCGTTTCCGATGCGAAAGTTTAGCGGATCCACAATGAGATATCCTGAAAGGATATAGATCATCTATGCAATAGCCGTTTTAAATTTCCATGCCCCTCATCGCTAGCTATAACACTGCCGAGAACAATATCAGCTCAAATTTATAGGATAAAGCTTCACATGCGTATAGAAAGTTAAACGCGTATCTCCTTGGCTTTAATTTCACAACTAAATTCGAAAAATGGCATATTTTTGAATGTTTGAAATGTAGAATGCTGAGAACTTCAGGGAAAGTGATCTCCTTGTAATCTTATCTCTTTTGCTTTTGTTATCTATTTTCAATAATATATAATACTATGCAATTATCGATTTTTAAGATGTAATTCTAATGATAAAATTTACATATTTACAGTATATTCGTAATAATCATCAAATCAATGATCTTAAATCATAGGTGAAATTGCGAACAAAATAAATAAATAAATAAAATAAAATAAAATAAAATAAAANTATAGTTAAGTACTCATTGAGAGTTATTCCTTGCCTTTTTTTATATTGCGACTGCAATTTTTATCATTAAAAATCTCCTCAGGCAACGGCAATCACCGGCA
The DNA here is from genome assembly GCA_006503575.1 of Baylisascaris schroederi. NCBI lineage: Eukaryota > Metazoa > Nematoda > Chromadorea > Rhabditida > Ascarididae > Baylisascaris > Baylisascaris schroederi. Next base: position 104,876 of record QEWY01000376.1, read on the forward strand.
AGAAATTTCCATCGTGAAATAAAAACCTATTCATCATTTTCTCGATACAACCATAAACGAATTCGACTAGCGCCTAGGCTGACTTTCGTCCTCTTCACAGTGTCTCACATTGCTTCCCTCTAATAAAGAAGGATATTGGATTTCTGTAATTGGTTTGTCGATCCTGAAACGACTAAAAGTCAAGAAAATCACTTTTTGAATAATGTGTACCTGAAAATGGCTTTCAGCGATCGCACTCAAACGGAAATTGCGTCTGCGAATGGCGATGTTAGAATGGGCGTCGAGGTGTGTGCCGCCCGCCTCGATAAATCCTCGCTTCTTCGACCCATCCCTTATGTTCCCGCCTATTGTCATACCACGCAGCTGGAGCAAACCTTACTTTTTTCCAAGGTAAGTAATGCTCTCTCATCATTTCTATATATATATATATATATATATATATATATATATATATATATATACACATATATATATATATACATATATATATATATATATACATATACATACATATATATATTCAATGCTGATGTAAAATAGTGCAACAAAAAATGATTTTTGCTTTCAATCGTTTGACCTATAACTTAGGATTGCAGCAATTATATATGTAATATATCAACGCATTGCACACAAAAATATCGACTATTCGAACGACAAATATCGAAACTAATTGCTGATAGTGATAAGAGATTATTCGACTAATATCTGCAAATATCACGCTATAAACTATTCCCAAGAGCTTCCCTTCGACCATATGAATGATCATTTCTAAGGAGCGCATCCTATTTCAACGCATCTGTGCAGTAAGTATATTTAAGTAAAAATATTGATACGCTAATCATCATCAATGCACCTTGAAAAAAAAAAGAGCCATTAAATCTCCTCATGGATAAAAAAAACTTCGCCGAGAGATTTTAGGTTTTATTCTGGAAGCAATGAGCTTTTAAAAAAAAAGTAAGGAAAAAAGATGTGATCTTCTTATCAGCCATTAGAAGTAGGGTTATTTTTTAACGTATTTAGCAGCATCACCAATCATATTCACTGAAGCTCGTCGAAACACTATCCACATCGCATTGATATAGAATAACCAAAAATGTCTAAGAGGGGCATTTATAGTTGCGTTTACCATAGTGACGCTAATTATTCCGTAGAATTCAAGCCTTTTCTTAATCTTTAAAGCTGTCTATAAGTAATCATATATTGGAGCAAATTTTATACTTAACACATCTTTAAAGCCAACTGCAAATATCTCCAAAAATCTGAAGATACTCTCAAATATTTGCAGGAATCCTTTAGCTTTTATAATAAAGAATCAGCCCTATGCGCGCAACTTGTTGCTAGTTATTTGCGTTGATCATGACCGAATATTATCGTAGTAATCAATTTCATCCTTATTCTCGGCGAAATCGTTGCAATTCTCATCGAAACAATAATCGGCCGATATTCGTATCCTATCTTTTTCGAAGACAACCTCGGAAGATCTCTGAACGAAATCGAATACGATTGGCAACTTTATGCCTGAAAACATTGCCACCTTATTCATTGAATTTCTCTTATTTATATCCTATTTTTAACCAACTGAAAACACTTAAGTTGGTGATATTCTAATTAGGAGGCATTCTGAATAATTCGCTCAGAAGATTCGCAGATCGATTATCTCTATCGTACTTCTTATAAAGTCGAGGGAAAAATTTCTGAAACCGATGAATAGGCATCACAGCCGACGTTGCCACAGCGCATAAATCTCTTCCTTAGCAAAGAAGTAAAAGTAAACCGTATGAGAAATGAACTACTCTCAAATGCTTGTTAGATGGGGAGTAAAGTTTTCTAAAAGATTATTGGGTGACAAAAATTTTTGAAATTGAGGGATAGTGATGTAAAAGTAGTAGGCGCTGTCGTATCGTGCACCCTTCAATCAGGGTGCTATAAGAAAGTAAATAACTAGAGAAAGGAATGTGTAGATATAACCCATCGAGAAGGGAAGTATGCAAGGCTATGAGTATAAAGTAACCAACAAACCATCTTGTAATAGTTTAGCGATATCATCTCCAATAATGAGTTCGTTGAGTGCACTGACAAGAAATTCGAGACTAGTTGCATCGATACCATCGACAAGACTTACAACATCATAAATACGGAATTTATCGATACGCATCTCAGCCATTAGTGCATAATTCTTGAAGATCGCCTTTTTAAGCACCAATTGCACTGACATACTAGCTGTGAGGAAACGTCGACTTCGATCCGATTGCTATAAGCAGATGCACTTCAACGATTATTGATCGATATCACTCATTTGTGAATAGATCAACTACCTCGTTATGACGATGCAAAATAGCAACAGTATTGAGTGATCACTCAGATTAAACATAAAGGAAGATTCATCTACTGTAGACTTATATGAGGAAGCTTAGTCAGCTTTCCTATTCGCCGAATTTGCTACCGATAACACCGGACGAACTCAATTTTCTCAAATACGAAAGTCGTTTGTTGACGCATTCCCCCACTCCCTCTCCCACGGAAATTCTCTCCCCTCATCGTACGGTCTTCATTCCCAGGTGACATGATACATACAATTTAAAAAAATCTACTCTCAAGTGCACTGGCGCGTAATATGTAGACAAAGGCGCGCACAGATACGGCATTTGCAGCTATATATCTCGTCTGGTCAATTAGATTAAGCGCAAACCCAATGCTGAATTATTAGAAATGTTCTAAATTCTTCGAATAATCTCTCTTGATTAACTGGCACTATGAAGATGTAGGGCAAAATTTTTTTTTTTTTATTAAATAAGAAGTATGGAAGCATACTACCTGAACAAGTGCATCGACACGACTCTCGATTAGTACCAAAGCTTTGCCTTCTTCGATTTGTACATGCGGATATGTGGCCGTGTGTGTTTTTATGTGTACGATCCCATTTGGAAACCTAGCCGCTAATGCTGAAAATTACTGGAAATTTTTTCTGTACGACGAGTTGCAAAGGTGACCTTTCAACTCCTAAATTATTTGAGATTGTTGAGCGAAATTTTGCAAGTACCTATTGATGGTCCATAAAAAGGATTTTGTTTTGTATGCAAAAGTAAACATTTGTCATCGAATGTACGATTTGTGAAAAAAAAGAGTCATTATACATAAAGAAAAGAGGCCGGGGTCGCGCCTCAATGCTCAATGAATCGTTGTTCGATTCGCAATCACATTACATCGAACATTAAAAGGCCAAGGCAAGATATTTCATTAAAATGCTAAATTAAAGATAAATTTACGTCTATCATTAATTTTGACTAGTGTCCCATTCAGATCCTCCAGATAACTCTTTGGGTAATATTCCCGAAGAGGAAAACTAGAATACTTACGACAAGTGAACCGCACCTGGGAAAAGAGTTCCAGCACATACATCCTCGGCACTGCATTCCGTTTTCAAGTAGCCGGCTAATGCGCTATTATTAACACTCTCCTTACTGATCTCAAAATCGAATTTACGATACTGATCCATCCAGAACAGTAGACTCGAAAGTGTATAATTCGACATGTAGAAATCGACCATTCCGTGTGGCTCTGATGGTACTCGTAAAGGTGCAGAGCGGAAAGGTAGACGAAAATCATTCAATCGATTTCGTCCTAGAACATAAGAACTTCGCAAATACGTAAATTCGAGAAAACAGAGATCATTACGAAGAAAGTTTTTATCAGTAGAAACGGAACAACTCTGATGACTACAACTGTGCCGTTGGTTGAAGATTACGCTTAAACACAAAACAACCCGAATTCAGCAAGGAATTTTACGATTGAAATAAAATTTATGTGAAAGAAAACTGTAGATAGTCTATATTAAATACTTTATACGTTTCTTACGCTGCAAGAAAAACACAAAAGAGGATAGTACATTTCAAGAGTTGTGAAAAGAAAAAGAGAAAGAAAAAGAAAATGTGGGAGAAGGGAAGGGAAAATTATCAGTTACTTTGAATAATATCTGAAAGTCCGGAAATTATTGCGAAATTGAAGTCACTCCGGTACCCATCGTTAAACACTTTTATCAAGATATTAACTTTAAAGCTATGCTTATAATTATTTCATTAGACCAACCTTGTCGAAGAATACCAAATGCATTGCCGCGATGATTTAACTCAACAGCGTTGTCTGTATATCGCGGTCCCTCAGTGAGACCATAATTCAAGAAGTATTGATCAAAGAGTGCAGCACTCATTGGACTGTTCATGAGGCGATTCGAGATCACAGGCACTAATTGAGCTTCGAAGCTTGAACAAAGTATCTGTAATGATAAACGATAAGCTATAGTATATTGGAAAAAGAGACTGTCAACTTCATTTGGCTCATACTTGAATAAGGAACCTCAAGAAATATAATTCTCAAATGTTCTAATCTTCAAAAAATCGACCTTAATGCTCTAATGTTTGTGTGATTATGGTATATGTATTGTAGCCGATTGTGCTCTATTTTCGTCTTTATAGGTCATTTCAATGATTTGTTGCTGTTGAATTTTCTTCTTGTTTATCTTCCGCTCTCATTTCTGCGAACGTTCATGGCTTTATGCGTTACGAATAGGTGATTCGACGTTGAGATGGCAGTGGTAATAATGTTATCTCGAACTATACATTATATATATATATATATATATATATAATATACATTATATATATATATATATATATATATACATATTTAAAACAACTGAAGCAGACCTCCTGGATTCGTTCATGAGCGAAATTATTGACGTATCCGAGATAATTGGCCAAAACTAGAGCATCAGCCTCAGTGAAGTTCATCGTTACAAGACCTGGACTGACTGCACATGCAACTAAATCAGTCTTCAAATGCGCATCCCCATTGACGCCCGTTGTTAAGTGCATTTGTATGGTAGCTCTAAAATTGTATTGATATAATTATGAAGCAACAATTATTATCTCATTTCCAAATTGTTCTTTTTTCTGTTTGAATTTGGCGCACTCTAATTTCGCATATCATGTAATCCTTTTTGAGAATTTATTTACAAATCAAATCATTACTCAGGAAACATTTAAAAGAAGAATGTTTTCCCTTAGAATCCGAAAAATTTTATCAATTTGATGATTGCTTAACACTCAAGAATAATGCACACTAGAGGCGTATATGATGCTTTTTCGGAGGAGGGCGGGTAAATTTGGGATTGAGAAGATAGGCTCGGGAATATTTGTTTTTACAATATCGCAGATAGAAAAACGAGGAGATGATCGAGAGTATGAAATTCGCCTACAGAACAGCACAATATTTGTTGAGGAAAATTTCGAACACTTATTTCCTGCCGGGTAAGGAAATAAGCAAGATTTTTTCCTGGCAAACATCTTACTGATCATAGAAATAATGAGCGTTTTCTCGTTTTTACGAGAATCTTATTCTTGTATGTCGTTTTGAAATCAACGAACTATTGTAGAGAAAAAATTTTACAATAATGAAAAAGTTTTACCCGTTTATATTTAAGTTTGAGTTGCCGAAAATTTCCACTCCAGTACTAGTAACTTTGAAAATCGTCTCTATAGATGTCGTTAAATGTGAACCCTGAAAGATTCATCAATTTAGCGGACGATCTAAAATAATCATCTAAAATATTTATTTTGTTTCTTCTAGAAGTTCTTACTCGACGACAATTTATTTTCATGGAACTTACTATTACTTATGGCGGGAGCTTTGCAATAATATTGGCATTTAAGAAGAAGATGATTTACATATAACGATTCTGAATTAAGTTCCAGACGAGCAATTTTGTATTTCTTTAGTAACGCGAAGTTTGCAAGAGAGGAAAGAGAATAGAGGGTTAATATAGATATTGGGATCATTGATCTTAGCGACTCTATCAAATAGTACCTTGGATTGGTGTCAAATTTAGTTCAATTAACGAATAAAATCAAGTGAATAAGAATATCAGCGAAATGGACGATAAGATAAAAGCACTTTAACGAACCATCCAAATAAGATGTTGTCCAGGTACTGAAATTATCCTTGATTTGAATGCTGGCGCATCGAAAAACGTTATCCGAGATGGTAAAAACCCAAAGGATACCTGAAGTACTTCTATGCATTTATATATCCTAGAGCTTACCGAAGAACTTTGAATTCCTTTGAAATTTTCTAATATCTCGCCTTCTGAATAACGGCAGCGAAAGCAAAATAAAGTGACTTCAATTTAAGAAAGCAATGCCTTAAATTGTCTAGTTGCCTGAACTCGTTCTTGATTGTACCATTAGTAATAATATTACCCTTTTTATGATTTCTACTTAATTAGATCATTTTTTGTGTGCGGCATTTTTCGCAATCCAGTATCTTTTAACGGCCGAATATCGTTAAATATCTTTGTAAATGAGACTTGGACTAATTATATTCAAAAATATGAAGCAAATACAACGTTAAACAAGTGAGAAAAACGTTTCGACGAGGTTTATAGCTAAACATCCATTGCTTTCTACACATAAACATCCATATGCTTGAAAATTTTGCAAGTAGTTGAGCCTTTAAGTTCTGAATTTTGAATCTTTGAAAGTTTTGGAAATATTGAGTTAATTCAGATTCGTTGCCGGGTATTATTGAAAATTTGGTGAGAAGAAAGTAGACTTATTAAGGTTGTATTATCTATTGTGTTGTTTTTGCGATTTTTAACTATCAACAACGTTGAGTTATGCGATCAACAATTGATTTCATTAAAATCCATTCAACAAATCGAATGTCACTCACCGCATTTGAAAGTGGTCCCGAAAAATTGAAGAAAATTTCGCCATGATTCATAAACCTGTTGACTCGTTCACCCAAATAGTCAGCCAACAGATCTAATCCTTTTTGATTGATTCGCGTCACAAAACCCGCATTTGTATGTAATTCTGAGAAGAAACCATCTGTAGAAAAGAATAGAAAAATTATTTCAGAGGAAATAATCGTGCTATAATAATAAAGGCTACTGGATCTTCTACTTCATTTTGTTAATCTCTACACATAAGGATGAATTTTTTAATGGTATTCTTTATCAAGAATCTATTACATTCAAATGCACTTTTTCACTCATATTTCACGCGAAATGTTTCACTGATATTTCAAAATAAGTGCAGAGGAATATGATGCTTGTAGATATATACACGGATGTGTGCATCCACAGACACATACACACAACGACATAATGCACTTCTGCAAAGCAAATTTGCAAGAGCGAAAATAAGGGAGCAATCGAATAGCAAATGTGACAAAGAATTTCTTCACAAATCTGCTAGGAAATAAAAGCGATAGAGAATGTTGTCGACAATTCTGTATGCTATATTCTACTGCATTCGAGTGAGAGGGACGGAATTTTCAAAGACCTATTTTGTATAATATTCATGACTCACGTCTCTGTTAACCACTAGCAATAATGTCAAAAAGAACACTTTATTCGAACTGAAAATAACATCCGATCGGTCGAATAATTTTTCGAAACGCTAATAGCCAACCATTCAAGTGTAGCATTTTATGAGACGCGCTATATGCTTGAAAGATTTTTATGAAATAGAAAACGAGTCGAACAACTCTCTATTGCCGATACTTTTTCACTTTTGCTAATCGTATTTCCAGGAATATCGCTGACGCTTTTTATCCTTATTAACTCATCGGATCGTACGCAGAAAGCGTGGACATTCTCAGATTTTATTAGAATCATTAGAATCATTAAAAAGACAATCGCTAATCGAGTGAATTACAGGTAAAATGGCAAAAGCGTCGACTCAACATCGCTGATTCAAGATTATGGAGGTAGGCGGAAGGAAATAGATGCGATAATGGTTTTTGAAGCATTGTCAGCTTCAACTTCGTTTAAAAGAAGGCCATCTCTGCAGTACTTAGGACTAGTTTAAAAGAAGGCCATCTCTGCAGTACTTAGGACTTCTTAACTTCCATGAAGTTTTCATTGAAACTCTAGCCAAAAGTGACAAAAATTTTCACTCGATTGAATAAAAAAATAAATTAGGCCGCATCTATTGATCTTGCCAACTAGAAAATAGCAGCGAAGACAGCCATTTATGTTTCAACGGTGCTCAGTTTATCTAGATGTCAAGTAGTTTGCTACTGAAGTACAAAGAAAACTATTCCAAATTTTAGGTGGGTCTGGAGAAAGTGCTATTCCCCAAAGGATCATCTGTAGATATCAAGCCGGAATATTCTACTACCTTTTCCACAATTTGCTGTCTACACGAAGAGGAACAACGAATGCGGACACTTACTTGCCAAAATCTGTGAGTGGACTGTGCCAATAGCCAGCAATAATCGAATACAGCACCGTAATAATGACCTTACGAGCATCTTCTAGCGTTCTTCTCCAATGGTAATTCGGCTGCGCGATGGGATGGCGGCTTTCTTCCAGGTTCAGTAGCACCCGCTTGAAGTACACGACCGGAAACACAACAGTTGACGAAGATAGTAGTGCTTGACACAGGCGCACACGCACACCACAGAACGTGCTTCTACCTTTTATCTTGTTTCATGTCTAAGTAGTGGTAGGTTGGTCGTGTCACTACTCAACTACAACGATAAACCGATCTGGAAACGAGTCGGTGAGGATGTTCCGGAATGCGCATCTATGTGCGAATTTGTGCTGCTAATGTGTCAAGCAATCGCACTCATCATCATAAAACAACATTTGAACAGTGCAGATTGGGCCGGATTCGAAGACATTTTCTGCTAATTTCCTTAAATGGGTGTATCTTTTTGCGTCACCGAAATCGAAATCTCACTTTTGAGCAGAACCGGATTAACAACAAAACGGCTTTCGCTCATTTAAGGAAAACCACTTCACTCAACGAGCACCGATTCGTATATGCATCCACAGAAACGAAAAGTCTCGCTACAATAAATATTAAAATCTCAATAAAAACAATCAACAATCATTTAAGTGTAGTCTATGAGGTAACTAAGTTCCAAAAAAAAAAAACAAACAAACAAAATTAAACTCATAGGTAACAAGAAAAATAACCAAAAGAATAAGAACGAATCTTGAGGCAAAATATAAATATTAATTAAATCCAAATTTCTTCATACTCCACAATCAAACGCATCAAATATGCGTATTCATTTGCAAATTTCACTCTCTCATTTCGCGATATAAGCATGATCAATAATAAAGCGATAGAAATTGATGGCTTTTGAGAAATCCGGCAAGATAATCGATCAACCGTCAAGGTAATTTCTAAAGTCATCACCAAATGAACGTCTCAAAGGAACTGGTTCTTTCCACCCGAAAGCAAAAACGACAGCTGAAACGCCATATTCGACATTAGAATCTCATTCGAAGCATTGATAATTCATCGCGCTATCAGGTTTTTTTCATGAAATTGCTCGTGAATTACTCAAGAAAGAGATAAGTAGCTTTGTCGAGAGGAAACAATCATGTCAATAGCGTATTCTCTTCGATTCACTATCTCTTTCTTTATACCTCTCTATCTCTCTCTTTGCACAATTTCATGAGTGAATGTAGTGCAAAGTGGATTACATAAAAATTGCAAACGGAAAATAACGAAGAGTGGAAACAATGAACAACTGAAAACGATGAACGAAACCAGCAGATGGATACATCAAATGACGAATACGTCCACGGATGCAATTTTTCGGCTGTCGATTTCCACTACCACTTGCATCAATTCGTGATTCACATAAAACTCGGAACAGCCTAACCCTTTTACCGATCTCCTCTCGAAGTGATAAAAATTTCCTATGAGGTAAACTGTTTAAGCAAGCGTTTTTTGGTGCGATTTTTTTTTCGTTCACATCAAAAAACGCGCAAGAAAATCATAGAAGCAAAAGATTGTAACTGAAGTTGAATAAGATTTTACCGAAGACGAAATTCTAATCATAGGCGAAGCAATGGGAAGTTGAAATACTTGAACCTCAGGTCGCGTCATCATATGTGGTACGAATATGCTCACTCAGACTTCATGACGCGATAGTTACCAAACGTGTAAAAACGCCCACATAAAGGTCACTGCATGCATGAAGGCAAGTGGGAAGTTAACCCCTGAGAGCAAAACAATATTATCAAATTGTTTATCTTTGCAACCGATCGTCTACGCAAACATTCGAAGTAAAACATTAGGTGCTAGTATTATTGACACTGTACGCTTAGTGGTCACAAATGATAAATTTGCCCATACCGTTCAAGGTGAATTAGTGAACATTATGAAGAAAGACAAGCAACTATGACGAAAAATAGCATTGCATCAATGAAGTAATGTATCGATGAAACGGTGTCCACTTACTTTTAATAATGTTTGCTAAAAGTTTGTGTGAAACTGCAACAAATGAATAAATTATTTGAGGATGAGGAAAACTTCAGCGCAATCCGTACCACCCAAGATTCTCAACATTACAAGCAATCTATGAGGGGGAAAATGAGATGACGACGTGCATTATTTTAAAGGTGAAAAATTATATAAACAGTTTCGAAACATGCAAGCAACTACTTTCATTGTAAAATAGGCAATTAAAGCGATTTATTCAATATAGAATTCGATTGCAAAAACGCAGCAAAAATACGAGAGCGATGAGAGAATGAAGAATTTGGAATTTTGAAGAAAAGGATGCAAAACACAAACGGATCAATTTAAGGATTGATTGAACCATCGATGGACGGTGCGCTGTTCCATTCAATCGCCATAGAAAACGCGCACTCATCTCTGAACATACACAGAGAGAAGTCCGAACGCCTCGATTACGACAGTAGGCGCACAAACAGACAGACAAACCGACGCACAAATAAAAATACAGCCGGAAGACTGGCACTTATGAGCACCTGTTCGGAAAGAAGTGCACGAAAAGATAGATTTTATTTGGCTGGCTATGGGAAGTGGGAGAGGGACAGGCGGATGAGAAGTGATTTTCTGATAGTGGATGGGAGCGTGCAAATGGCACCCCATCGACGAGCATCCCATGAGAGGTAGGCAAAACGAGCGTCGATTTGTATCCGAACTGGTCATCCATTGGCATGTCGCCGCCAAATTGACAACCGACCAAAATAAAAGTGGTTCACTTCATAAATGTTTCACACGTTTATTGGCGTTTCCTATAAAATTTACACTTCCATCGTTGTTGACGTTAAGGATAAACGTGCACGCATGAAGAAAGTCGCGGGTTCGCCTCATGCTTCAGTGACCTTTAGGGTAGGATAGATGGGGGAACCGTTGCCCTATGGATGGTGGAACCATTCCCCATTACCTATCAAACGATCCCTGCAAAAGCCTTGCTGATCAGTTTTCTTTTTGCGACTTCGAGAACCTTAAATTTTTTTCACCTTCACTGACTTACAATCCAGTTCTGTCTAAAGCGCATAAAAATGCATTTAACATAAAGAATTTTTCATCAATTCATGAAACCTTAAGCGAAAGTCACATCCACCCAATCGTTTCGCCACCGAATGCTTCTTTTCAGAGAGCGGTGCTCATAGTGTGGTCTTTCGGGCGGCACACCAACATCTGACAACGAAGACAGTTAAATGAAAGCGCAAAACTCGGAGAACCGATTTTTTAGCGATAATGTGAAGAGCTAACAGGAAGTTATTGGCAACTTTATGAAGTTTTATACAAGGAAGTGCAGTCTTCAAACATACAGAAATACAATAAATTTGTAGGAAATTAAGAACTAACACAGGAAAAAGAAAAAATTTTATGCTCCATTTTCGCATCATATTCTCAGTCTGAGTACGCTTTGCTTAGATGCTTTTAAGTTTTCTCGATAGGTGGTTTATCGATGTTTTGTATTCTCATGAAGCGAAGTAATATTTAGCTGCAGGTGATAACCCGCTTGATTTCAGTCATGAGATGCAAATATTGATAGTGTGGTAGATGCGAAATAATGCTGCAATTCATATGGGCAACAACTTAGGCGACAACTAAGCGGAATGAAATTCACTCAGAGAATAGTGATTCCCAACAAAATTATTCGAATTATAAGATAATGGAGAAATAAGGAAATGAATGTGAAAAAAATAAAACGAAAAAATAAATAAAGCAACAGATGGGCAAACAAAACTATGAAGTGACGAAGAAAATAGCAACCACTCATATAATAGCAATCACTTATCACTAACTGTAGGGATTGCATTTTTGTGCAATCTCTGCAATTTTAGAGCAAATGCATTGCATTAGAGAGCGAATGAAAAAAGCGCTATAATCGACCAATAGAAATTGCTCAACGCAAATTTTGCACACGGTAGTGCACGAGGAGAGGATTATCAAACACGCAGTAAGTAATACCTGAGGCAAAAAAAAAGCCGTTGTGCTGAAAAGATGATCTGATGCGAGAACAACGATTTACTTAGATCACGCTAAGAATTTGAAGGGTGATCTAAATTCGAGTTCAACGAGTAAATACTATATAGAGCAATTTGTAGGTAAATTTTATCTTCATGGTTTTCGTAGTTTAGAAATTGAAGCTACACGGCATTTATATGTATGCGTAACGTAGCAAGCAGGATAAAATTTTGCGAAAATTTGCTCCATGTGAATAAAAATTGCGATCGTTTGGGAAGAAGTGGAAGAATCTCAAAGGATTCTCTTAGTGAATAAAGCCATAACAAGAAACTAGAATGATGAGCGATACGAAGAAAGGAAATGCAATTGATGCCAACAACGTTCTTGTATGCTATAAGGAAAACCAGATTACAGAAGAAGCCACTCATATGATTATATACATTGCTATCGTATACGAATAAAATGCCAAAAGTATAATCATAATTCATAATGCAATACTGCAAGATAGCCATAGATGAAATGTGGCCTTATAAGAAAGAAAACCACAAAGAATGAATGCCGAAACATTAATGAATGCCGATCAGTCTGAAAAATTAAAACGCAGATCGAGTTCAATGCTAGAAAACCATCTATCCGAATAGTCTTATAATAAGAATATCGTCGAAGTATGAATCAATTTGAATAAACATCACTATAGAGAACATAAATTTTATCACTTAAAGATATATTTATACTATTAAGCTAAAAAGTAGAAAAAACAAATGAAAATAACGCCCCTTTTTGGGTGTGCGTGTAGTGGTGGACGCAAACTCAAAGAACATAACAATAGGTGCTGGGCGAAACGATCACGCGATAAAGCGCTGCAGGCGGATGCCCTGAGGCTGCTTTCGGAGAGACCGCCGACGCGTGTTTGATAGTCAACTATAAGACGTAGCTGAGCATTCATATGTTACGCCTCGCTTTAGTACTTTTGTAGGATAAAATGGAGATAAGGTGCCCGCTTCATGTTCGCTTTGTCTGTTTTGTTTTCTGTCGTCTATCCGAACAGTTAAATATAGAGGTGAGGTCCCAAAGACATAGTTTTTTTTGCATTAAATATGGCCTTGTGGAATTAATCTCGTTTCGATTAATCGAGATTTCGATATTGATGTGCATACTGCAAATCACTTATGACATTAAAGAAGGCCATGAAATTTATAGCTGAAATTCTGCGGATTGGGGATAACTGAGGGATCAAAGAATAGCACCTCAGAGACTGATAAGGATTCCTTTATGAAAACCATCCGAGAAATCGTTGTCCGAATGCGAAGTGCTAAAATGGTGCATTCACGCTTATGATCTGCCGATTGTACTGAACTTCATTTCGACTAACATTCAATCGGCATAGAGCACCTTTAATTCTCTATAATACCCTAGTGGATGGTCAGTGGGAGGGAAATTTATGTGGGATAGGGGCATAGATTACACCAACGGCGGGAATTCAGCTCCATTTCTTTGGCGATTAGTGAACTGAAAGTACCCGGCAAAGTTTGCGTATAGGCATACGCCTACATGCATACAGATCCCTCTTGTCCTACGGAGGTTTTTTATGCGCAGATCAGCTTGAGGCAAAACAGCGACTTTCTGTTGCTAATCTCCGAGAAGGGTTAGAAGGTTCAATTGTAGCCATTGTTTCATTCATTTGACCCTTTGTGCACCCTTTTCCTTACTTTCGATTCGCTTGCAAGAAGCGCATAGTACCATCCTAGGCCAATGTGGATTTCTGCCTGTTCCTGCATACTGCAGTAAGAATTCCATTTAAGGAAGACTGAAAGTTCATATCTATGACTTTTTTTTTATTTTTTTAAGCATGCAAAGCATCATTACATTAAAGGTGTATGAGTGTGAGATTACGATCGCATAAACGATTTGCTATCATTTAGCAGATGTGGTGAAACGAGTTGTTGCGAAAGTTCTATAGGAACATTTTGTGTACGACGATCAACTCATTCTCTCATAAACTGGAACTTGGTGTAATTTGTCGCTATATTGCTCTTAAATTTTCGTCAATGTCACTGCTATCATTTAGTGATGACAGATTTAGTGGAAGTCACATTTTCATGGTGATAAAATTTAGATAATTTGATATTAGTTGAGCTTACTTCTTCACTGAGTTTCTCATCTGAGTGGATTTTATTCAACGCTTAGATTAGATTAATTTCAATTCTGTGAATGTGGAAGCCAACTAGCAAATAGATTGAAGCCGAAATGCAGAAGCACTGAGATCGGAATCTCACTTATTCGCCACTGAACTTCTTCCGCTGAATCTTTTATAGCAGTAGGCGCATTGCATCGATTTTTTTCTAGAGTGTTAAGTGGGAGTGCAACACATGGGCAAGCTTTTGCTTAGATCAAACTTTTTAGTATGTCTTGCAAGTCATAGACATCTTTTAGATATAGCTTATAGCAGTGTTCAAATATGCTTGCTATGAAGAAAGAGGCGAATGCGAAAACTGTTCTCAATGATGGCTTTGCAATCGTATCCCATCATGAATTAATGTGAATTTGTGACGTTATAGGTGAAAATTTTTTATTAAATCACTTAAATTTAATTAGCATATGAAAGAAATGAGAGGAATCTTTTTAATTATGGAAGAAATATTCTTCGTTAAGCGACAATGCGCCGGTTGTCACAAACGTTTTTCAGCAACAATAGACGAGCAATTTTGCGCATTAGTTTCTCATTGGTAATCGAGAGACCATGATGACAAGTGCTCGGTAATGACCAATGTAATAGTTAGCCGGTTGTTGCTCGTTGACAGCTGGTTTTGCTGCCACACGTTAATCGGGGATATCCGCTGGTTCCGTATCCTACAATCGCTCTTTTCAATCAGTCATTGCCGTTTGATATGCACGATCGGGTGTTTGAGATTTTTTTTTTCAAAAAATATATGGCAATTTCCATAATAAGCTCCGTTAATAATGTCTTTAAAAATTGTATCTATTCTAAAATTACCAATTTTAGAATTGTCCTCTATAAGGATTTGCGCAAAATGATGTAAATTTCCTTGAGTGAAGCAAATAAAACACAATGAATGAATTGTTTCATACTCATAGAGTATTGATAGTACACCACAAATCAAATATATAACGGCAACAATGTTAAAAGTTGGAGAAAACTACAGTTAGTGTTAATACGGCAGAGTCAATGCTTATAAGTTGAATTTATAAAGGTATAGTTCAGAAAATGAGAAAAATTCTTTGGTGAAGAAGTGGTACATTTCAGAATCCATTTATTATAGTGACTCATAGAGTATTGATAGTACACCACAAATCAAATATATAACGGCAACAATGTTAAAAGTTGGAGAAAACTACAGTTAGTGTTAATACGGCAGAGTCAATGCTTATAAGTTGAATTTATAAAGGTATAGTTCAGAAAATGAGAAAAATTCTTTGGTGAAGAAGTGGTACATTTCAGAATCCATTTATTATAGTGTTATTGTCGTTGAATTTCTGGTACTGTTGTAAGTGTGTGGTACTATTGAATGCCTGGTACTGTTGCACGTACATACAACCGACATTGCTTACGCAACGTTCGATAACTTTAGACAAATATTGGCATTTCATAAATTTAGGGAGAAATCCATTGACAAAGGTGACCATTTAAGTGAAGTGGCGAATAAAATCTTCGAGGTGATCATCTTGCTAAAATGTGACATAAAATTTATGACCCCAAAACTTGATTTGTGATGATATTGTGGCAGTTTGACGAGTTCAAAACTGACGAGCACTTGAAGATTTTATTCGCCTCTTCACAAAATAAACTCAGCATTAAAATCTTGCCAAAGTGATTATCGTTTTTGCTATTCGAGTTTCGATAAACAAAAGCAGTACTTATCGAAAAAGTTTATGTTTGTCAATGACAACTTTTGAGCGTTTCCTTGGGAAAGCTTCTGTTTTTTTTTTGTGGCTTATTGATTCTTGATCTTTAAGCATATATGCTTGACGTTTTGAAAGTCTTCGCAGCATCATTCTGACTATCACGTGATCTGTGAAAAACAATTATGTGATTATGTCTGCAGAACGGGGGAAAGAGGTTTTCCTCATCTTCTCCCTTACAAATGTCGCAAAAAATTGCATCAAATGGGATAATATATATTTCATATAGAAACTCCACTTTCCACTCTGACTGATATGTTTTTGAGAAATTTTTTATAGAGGCGATCACCGAATGATTGATAAATAAGGCACTAAAAAGTGGATCAAGTCCTGCACTTAACGAGCAAGCTAGAGACATGCTATTCAATAGTGAAGGATCGAATAGCAAGTATATGATAGTGTGCGCACTGTCAAAATGAGTACAATGCGTCGAGATGGAATGAAACTTTCGATGTATTGGTGTTGTACGTTAATTATGATGAAGCATTTTAATGCATTGTGTTGCTTACTTTTGCTATAAACTTGCGCGGAAGCGTTTTCACATACAGAATCATGCAATGAAATGGGACAGCGTGAGGATTCCACACACCGCAGGGTGTTTGATTGATTATTCATGTTTTTAGGTCGCTATGTAATGTTTCCAGGCTGACAATACTTTCGACGATAGCTTACAATCATTTAAAAATTATCCTCAAAGAACATGTGTCTTCAGATACTTTTAATATAAAACTGAACACATTTTCACGATGGATAATTCAGTAGCTCCATTGGCGTTTGGTGGAGCGTGATGACGATCGAATTATTGTTATACCTTACATGAAACAAGTGGCTAACTTTCATAAAAAATTTGCAGGAGTGAGGTGTTAAAATGTTGTGTACCGGTTGTCGGCATCCTTCAACTCATAGCAAATCCACTCATCCATCGGACAAGCAAGAACAGGCAGCGGCATTAGAAGTGGAAAATGGAGCAAGTCGGTTTCCAGGTAAAAACCATTGTTTGCTATCTCAGTTCCATCTTAGCTTCGACGAGGTGGAAATATTGGCTCACGCAGCTTGCAAAGTGGCCTTTGAAATAATAACCGGAAGCATCGAAAAAATTCTTAACCACCTCTATCAGAAAGCGTTTGTGATTTGTGGTCATTTTTGGCCTTGAAATAAACAATGATAATAGATCATATGCCATTTTGCAGAGAATTCAGTGTTGATCCAGCATTCATTTAATTATTTACTTTAATCCACAAAGTATTCATTACGAATAAATATCTCTTCATGTCGTTTCCACTTCCGCTTAGGTGAAGTTGTAAGGTAGCATGAAGATATCCAGTGTTGTTGTTACAGACTCTATAATTTCGCAATTTTAGAGTATATTAGCTATAACTTCATAAACCTTAAATACAGCACATTGTTTCATTATCGTTTCTCTTCATCTTTCAATTAGATCATAGGCCAAATCAAGTGCCAATCTTGAACTGATTCAGCTTGATGTCTTCTGATTCAAATCAGCAACTGTTTGCTGAGTGACGTGTACCTGCGAAGCTTTGTAAACGGTAGCGGCTTACATAAAAAAACGAGTAGAATGTAAAGGTAAGTGAGGTGACGTGGAGGCGTCAATAAGGTAAACAATGATAATACTTGTGCAAACTTGAGTACATTTTCGATGCTTCAAAGTCTCTATAAAATGGGTTGAGAAATTCGGTAGTCGGCACACACCGCTCATCTCACCAACATGACCACTTCCATTCGAATCTTCCTTTTGGCAATCTCCTCGATCCCCGGTAAGCATTCATTTGGAATTTTTATTGCTCAAGATAATTAGATCATGCGGGTGGGGCATTTCGCACCAGCCAAACTTTATTTGTTCATAGGAGGCATACGACATCACCATCCCTCTGATCAGCTTTACATGGCTCATGTAGACAGGGAAGATAATGCGTTTCGCCAAATTTGACGTAATATGAAACAACCTTATTATCTACTTGTTGTGACATGCACCATTTTTACTGCGGTCTTTCTCCGTGAAGGCAACGAGGTAGAAGGGTGCTAAAAAGCCTTGTCAAGTGCATTAGCTTTCTCCACAATTCAAATACCTGCATAGGTGCAGAGAAATAAATTTACGAATGGAAACCTTGGCAGTTTTCAGCACTGAACGCAGACGTCGTACCGGAAGTCGACGATAGCCCTCAGTCTAGAAGTTCCGGCTGTCTTACCTGCGCAACACCTGCTCCATGCCTTACATGCGTTCCGCAAAACCAGTGGGGACCATGGGGACCATGGAGCCCTTGCACACTGCAATATGGAGGTTTGTTTCTTATGATTTCATATGCAGTAGGCAAAGACGAATTTCGCAGAATCCCAAGATTCCTTTAAAAAATCATCCAATGCTTATCTCTACCCATTGAAAAAAATTTGCGCTGAGACGCTTGCAACAGTAAACCCCTCAAACTGATGCTACTTGTTCGCAATGTGAGATGTTCATAGTTATTCTTTGTTTGTTTGTTTGTTTTCCAATCGTTGCATTTGATTAGGTCGGTTTAGGGGATAGACGATATCATCGCTATAGCAAATGTCATTTCAAATAAGCCATGTAGGTTGCGATAGCTTTCGGAAAAAGGTCATTATTGCTATTACTGTCAGATACAGTTGAAAGTTCAGGACCATGGAGAGGAAATGATCTAGCATCACCTGGTAGAGGAAGCTTTTATTCAATAATTAAATCAACTCTTTTCTTCATATAGCACCACTTTTCCTAAGGAGCAGTTTTTTAGTTCATTCCCGAAAATATTCCATAAAAGTATCCACCATATCACATCGTTCTCGATAAGGAACGAAAGCAATAAAATATTTGTGTAGTTGTAAGAAAATGTGATGGTCGTTACTGTGCCTTGTTGACCACTTGAAAACTATGAAGCAGTACTTGAACCACCTTCGCCATCCTTTCTCCATGCTTCGATCGCTGAGCATCTGTTAGTGTGCCTCATTAGATGCTGGCGTATTCGATACTAGGATCTATGAAGAGTCAGCATAAAACAAATTCGTACAATTTGCAGGAAAATTAATGAATTGTTAAGCTACAGTAATTGGAAATGAGTATTTCAGTTTATTCGCAAACACGTAATAGAACTTGTTTATCCGGTGCTGGTCGCTGCACAGGAGGCAATGGAGGAGCTGAAGAGGCAATTCGTTGCACTCCTACCACCACTACTACTACCACAACTACAACTACAACCACAGCACCTCCACAATGGTCACAATGGAGTGAATGGGGTGAATGCAGGTGAAGAACTAATGCTTTATAGAACAAAATTTTCAGATATCATATCGATTCTAATATTAAGATGAGTATTGTTCAGTTAGAGCAATGCATAGAGCACATCGAAGATCAGTTAAGGCTAATCAGTGACCCATCGAATGACAGAACCATCAATCCCCTCAGGGTTACCCTACAAAAGAGATAAAAGGCAAGGCGACGATGGGCGTCATAAATTGGTAATATAGAAAGGTATGCTGTATTCAAACTCAGGCAACATCCTTATGCTGCTTTTCGTTGGTGTATTTATTCGGAACACAGAGCTTCAGTGGCATTGAATTCGAAGGATGGGAGTGGTTTTCGGGAGGACTCCGATCTTTGGAAGTGCACTTGGTTAAAGGACAAATCTCATTATGACCGGCTCAGAAGCCCTCACTTCATACATATCTGAACGATATGCAAGTGGGAAATTTATAACGATTACGTTTCACTAAAATTCGCGAGTACCTGCGATGGCAGAAGTTTTCGCTTTTTATTTCTAATCTAGTGCTTGCATGGAGGCTTTCGTATTGCTAACATTTCAGATTGCTAACAAGCTGGGCAAGACATGCTAACATAGATAGCTAAATCTGGACAACTCGCAGGATTACAAGTGTTTCAGAAGCAATTTTCCCTTTTCAGCGGTTCATTTTAAACTGTCCGTGAGGGTCTAAATCCGTCTCTTAGGCTCGCTAGTGAAAGAGTATGCTCATGGGGTGAACTCTTGTATTCGAAACATTTGTGCATGAATAGGAGAAAGTGTGATGACAGCATTTAGCTCTAGGGCTACTGAATCCAAAAAACGTTGCAATGATAGCTAGCGCTGGATTTTAGTTTGTCATGTGGTGGTGGTGTGCAGACACGCAAGAGGACATGCGTAACACAGTGTGGTACTTGCACATGTCAAGGAGTGGCCACTGAACAGCGACCTTGCAACACCGTAAGTTTCGGTTCTTTTAATTCTCATTGCTAACCTTTCCAATAGCTTCTTTAATCGATCTCTCAAGTTACAAGTGAAGATGCTATACAGCCTCCCTGAAATCAATTGCGCAACAACTTCTTCAAATGAAACACTGAAGAAACAGGAGATAAATCGAAGGGAAACAGGAAATTTTTAAAGGCACTAGCTAAAACTTCTATCAGCCCTTTGCTTCCTATCCACAGTATTCAGGAAATTTATGTAAATAAGTTCCTCTGTGAATATATGTAAAGCTGGAGTGATTTTGTCACTCAGACATAGCAATGTTTTCAGCAATCGTGCTGTCAATGGAATCCTTGGGGTACATGGAGTGAATGTTCTGTGACGTGTGGATCTGGACTGCAACTTCGTACGAGAGGATGCACTTGCGCACAGGTAACCATAACACATCGAACGGAATGTAAAGGAACGAACTTTATTTACACTCAATTGAGTGGTTAAATTCGCATTAGAAATGATATACTTCCTCAAGGAACTTACCTTGCAATTTGAAAATTATCTCAGTATAAACTATTGCGCCATTCTGGCTGAATTTTATCCTATCGAAAACAACTCTTCTCATATTTATCTCTAGCCCATCCTTACTATCACATTCCTGTTCCATTTGATAGTAGAGGAAAAGAGCAATTCATATTTCAGTGTCCATCAGGAGAGGCGGTGTCTCAACAAGCATGCCAAATGCCATCTTGTCCACCATGTATCACATGTCAACCAGTAACAACACCGGCACCGTGCATAACTTGTATCCCACCAACAACCGTTCCCACAATACCTTGTATTAATTGCGCACAACCGTCTGTCACTCGTTCCGATCAGAAAGTACCAGTAATTGGTCAGGATCCACCAGCCATTGCTGGAAACAACAGCGTACCAGTTATTTCTTCAACTGCGATTCCATGCATTAACTGCTAATCGGGTGCTTTTCGATTCGAGGATCAACGAAAGTATGTTCTTCGTTATGTTTATAGTCGATTAGCTGCAAAACTATATACAAGCTTTGATATGAAATTTTCAAACTCTTTAAGTGATTTCAAATTTTCTTCGAGGAATTAATTATAAGAGCACAGAAAAATTTGTCAGCTCCTTCATTTTTTGGACAAAAATAATAGCAGAAAAATAGCAATTCACTCGGCTAAGATTGCCTTAACAACGAAATTAAATCAATGCAAATCGTTTGCAATTCCATTGATGGACTAAAATGGGTAACCATTTCAGTAAATGGCGTTCAGGGATCAAATTTCAACTGTCGTCAAATGCGCTAACTCTATGTTCATGTATCCGGTCATTGACGACTACTAAAAGATATATCTCCGAAGCCATAAAAAAATTCACAAACGATCCTCGCTGATTTGATCGTGTGTTGTGCTATTAAGCGCTCTATCGCTCAATGTACAGGATATTTAAGTACCCACCGATTCGTAGTTAACTTAATGATTGTGTATTTTTGTGTGACTTTGCGTGAAACTTTAAATTCCACAGATTTAATAAATTGTCAGCTGTGGTGTTTGATAAGCAGCTCATTAACATAAAATAAAAAATCATCTTCATCGCAGCAAACGGCTCAGGACGAAATCCTAGCCTGAAAGATTTAAAATTCTATCGATCACTGAAAAGCATTCAGTAGCAAATTGCAAGGAAATGCCATCGTCCATATTGCTCATGCTATGAAAAATTCTTAAGAAGGAAAGTACCTTTATATAAAATTTTATATAAAGGCATGTAACGCTAAGAATGTGCATTATATGTGAAAGCATTAGGAACGATGAATTATTATTGTAACGGCAATAACGCCTAATACTCCTTATTATTTCCTTGGTTGAAATTCTAGTGTTACACATATTGCATGATTGCATTTAAATGACTTTTACTAATTACCCACTGAGACAACCATTAATAAGGTGCACTAGCAACGACCAGCTCTTTCTACTGACATCCAGTAAAGCATGCATATCTGTTAAGATTCACCAGGGTGGAATTAGGTCATGGGACTTCAACAACAGCACTACAGTCGGATGTAGAAACTTCAGAGGCCCCTTGAAGTTAGGGAATCTGCACGAGCTATGCAACAGTACAGATGTCGAGCTGAGGCTTCGGTTGCCTCCAAGGGAGTGGGCAATGTTGGGAGCTCCAGATAGTGCCCATTAATGGAGGCACTAAACTCATCCGTTAATTCGTGATGAAATTCAACTGGCGCTCACATCGACCGCGAGGAAACCGACTTGAGCGATCAAAATGTTGGTTGAAATGCCTTCAATTCCACCTAAGGGATTTCCTCTTTCACATTTTGAACATCCCGAATACTTCATTGTGTTTTTAAAATACACTTGAACAGTGAAATTTATTTCACAAATAATAAAAGTGGCTGATCCATGAATCCACCACTTAATATAAAAAATTTCAAAAATTCTTTTACAAATGATCAAATAAAAAGACACATCGATAGTTTTGTATCAGCAGTGAATCAAAGGCAGTAGAGCTTTGAGGCAACAACGATTAGAATCACAGGAAGAACGTTATGATAGAAAGGGCACATCAAGACGGCTATATATATAACTTCACCTAATCCTATTGTGCACTTATATTTAATCTAATCTATTGTGACACAAATCTTTTGTATAAATTCGTTTCTCTGTGATCAGATTAATGCAAAATGTTAGGAGATTATTCTTTACCATAAAATATATGCAAAAATACTTTCGAAATTAATGGATCAACAGAAAAGAATATTGCCAGTAACATCAATGCCAGATGAAAAGTCGTCCAAAATGACCGAGCAAGATGTGTATCGTGGATCAATTGCTAATGAACCATTAGAAATTGGCTAATTCTTTTTTAACCCAAATGCCCTGAAATCCAGAGGAAATTCGCTTTTGCTATTTGATCAGCAGAAAAAAAAAACAAAAAATTCTTCTAATGCAAATTGAATTTTCATCAATAAAACCACAAATGCCTCGCGGATAAACCACGAGGCAGATAGATCAACACACTTATAAATATGCATAGCTTGACGTTGCAAAAAAAAGCGTTCTACGGGTGCGACATTCAAATAAGTTTCAACAACTAATGAATAGAGTCGAACATCATAATTCAGAGATATTTTACAACAGCATTCATAAAGCAATCGGCAAATTCGTTTCATTCAATAGTCGACCAGCAACCATCAATCGAAAGGATCTCTTCGATATGCTCGCTCACGCTCACATGGAGGTAACTCACAGATTCGTACTTCTGTAGCTGAACCACCATTATTACAATGCCTGAAGAAATATATTCATTTTTTTTAAAAATAAAATATGTCTTCACCTCACCTGCATGGACAATGCCGCTTTCTGATTTTGTCACCAGATCCGCATGTTACTGAGCAAAGACTCCACGAACCCCACGACTCCCAATGACAATAATCTCTATCGCGATTTTTTGCTGCAATTTCTTCCGACTCGGACTTCCAACTAGTAGCATGTCCTGTCGAGTAGGAAGTTTCTCTGGATTCTCCTCTCTCAGGTTGTCGGAAACCATTGCATACTGCTTGATCCATTATTCGACCAATACACTGACAACGAATCGCTGCCGCTGAAATGAATGATTAGAAAGGTAGTTGACCACTTGATTGGTCATTCAGTTGAGTTGACCATTAGAGCTCTATTATCACTTGAATGTACCGCTGATTTGATTTAATTTATTGATGCTCTTCAAACTACTGCTTGCTTCGTTGCCTCTATTACAGAACTCGTCATCTCCCCAGCGAAAATGAATAGAGAAAGAGAAGCCTCGCACAAATCGGTATCTCTACATCCTAATCCACCTCTAACCTCTTCCACCGTCTATGCTTCGAGTTGACGTGAATCTCCGGGTGTGAGTTCTTGTATGACAGAAGGTCAATTCTGTCACTACGACTGAAATCAAATGCTACTACTTATCAATACTTAAGAACGAGCAAAGGCAAAATAAGTGCACTACACTTCTCCACCCTCAGCCTATATGAAAACCTGACAGCCGAGGTGTTACTATCCGTGCTTCAGGGTGAACGGAGGACAATTTTAATAGCCCGATATTTACGAGATGTTTCGTATGTGCAAGGACTAAAAAGACTTCAAGCAGATATTTCTAACGGATGGGGGAAAATCAGTCAAACGACCAATTTGAGAGGAAGTTTCACGTTGGAAGCCGTAAACTAAACTTGTCGAAGTACCAACAAAAATAAGAGGCGCACATATCAGCTTCCTATATAGGCCTGATGCCATCTGTTAAAGGCTCTTAAAACATCCGTGATATTTTAACTATAATTCAATTTCTTGGACCATCTAGCAATCGTACAGAAAACAGAGCTAATTGAACAATTCAACGCAGAGAAGAAAATTTTCGAAACACTTCCTCACTAACTTGAAATCCCGACGCATGATCTTGTACGGGTTTTGATACCACCGATGCAACCACTCCAAGGATTCCATGTAGACCAGCTGCAGCCACTGACTCGATCTCGAAGTGAAGATGGATCGAAATTCGGGCTGATCTCACGAAAAGTTGATGGCTGTTGACGGCTCAATCCCAGCGGTGAACAATTCTAACGAATACAGCAGAATGAAACTAAATTCCACTAAGTATTTATTGCCAAGATCAGTAAGACTGACAAAATATTACGCCTTCATTGAAAGCCATACAGATTACGTTGATAATGAGTGATGTTCCTAGTAATCGTTTCAAGGCAAGAACTATTATGTATAATCTTGGCCATAAGTCACTTTTCCATACAACATAGAATGAATATGTAGAAAGAGGGGGCCTGACGAAAGCAAGGGGTTGTAAAGGGAAAATAAGGAAACATATGTTATTAATCTCCTCATAGCGCTATACGAGGGAATAGACTACTAACTGCAGACCTCGAGGAGACGAACGAATAAAATTTACACTTTAATGGTAGAAAAAATATTTAGACTTACTGTTTTTTTAAAATTTTTTGTAGTATCTATACGTGCAACTGCTGGATTCCTTACAGAAAAAAAGTCGACGACTAAACTTGAAGGATGCTACAGGTTCAGCACTTCTCCAGCACCACTTGGAAAGCATTAAAAAGGTAGCAGTCAGAAAAGGCGTCACTGTCTCCAAGCAAATCACATCCATTTCAAAAAGTAAATACAAAGCGCGCAAAAAAATATTTCCGTATGAATGAAAATTGTAGAAAACTCTTGCACCGTATTCTTCATAGATCACATTTAATCAACTGTTTCGCAGGAAAGAAATGGCCTGAGGGTTTATGTGATATGTACGTGCCGATAAGTATGAATGAATATGATCAAGCGGAATGAAAGAGGAGGAAATGCCAAAACATAATAAAGATTCTAACCTGTAATAATAAAGACAACCTATAATAAAGCGAATGAAAACTCTGCTTTAAAAATATCGCAGCTGAAGCCTTCATGATTCGAATGTCAGAAAGAACGCGCAAATGAACACATAGACAGATCTTACGATTTACATTCACATTAGTTGATCATAGCAATGAAATTTTTATGAAGTTGTGAAAATGAGTGAGAAACATCAAACTATCTCAGTACATTTGCTTCTTTAATACATAATAATTTCACTGACAACTAATTAGCGGTTGATATTCGCTCGTATAATTTTCTAGAAATAACGAGTAAACTATGTCAAGATAAGGGAAAATAACCGCCGGTATGCATGCAGAAGTTTGGACTGCCTCACCAACGCAACGGCATCTTTCATCGGGGAACGATGGCCTCTGAGGTGATGGACTCGAAAGTGATGATAGTGTATCACAGTAACGATTACGAACGCGCGTTCCCTATAATGAATCAAATTGCAGCAAAGCACAATGCTCGATACTACTGATAGAAGTATGATCATTCACATCAATAAAAGGTTGAAAAAAAATGTGTTGATGATCGACAGATGATAGAGAATTGCATATTTTATATGAAAACGAGCAACCTAAAACGGTTAAATTTCCATCAATATCATTAACCTATTTCACGGGTAGCTATGAATCTGAGAAGATAATTGCCAGTGCTAGATATCATCCATCAAATGATAAGAAAGGTACAAATCATCGTAGTTAAGTACCAAATTGCAAGGACCAGTGCATCCACACCACGCTCCCCATGACGACCATTCACATTCCTCTTGTCTTGATGTTAGAACTGGGCATGGCTCTGTGTTGCATTCCTCCTCCCATAACAATTCACCATTGCATCGACATTGTGCTTCACTCAAAACACCACTTCCTGTAACTTTTGAAGTTGATCACTGATTATTTAGTGCATTGAACAAGGGATCGATTATATCGATCGACCAATGACTACAGATCAACATATCTATCCATCAAATCTGCTAAGCTAATTGAATGGGCTAGAGAATATGGCAAAATAAAACGTCAGAAAGATGTGAGCAATATACTACAATTTGGTAGTGTCGACTATGCTTCATATGCTACTCGATGTGCCAATTTCTATTTCTTCATTCATCCCGAAAATTTGGCAATCGTATTGTCCTTATCGTGCTGGAAATAAATCTGAATCTGTTAAAATCGCAGTACAGTAGAATTCTAATCATTCAAAAGTATCGCTTCTGATTTGTTCGAGGTTAATTTTTTCAATTTTGAATTTTTACACTTCCCTCGAATTTCTCCTACACAGAGCAGTGTGATGTTCACTTTCTTGTGAAAGCGTCTATTCATTTACGGTCTAAATACTTCAATACAAGAAAAACGGAGCCAAAGAAGTTCCAAAACAGAGTCAAAATTCAGAAGTTCGAGCTTCCCATCCGCTATATGATGATAAATGTTATCTAGCTATTCTAAAAGATAGTTCAAAAAATAAGTGTACCATCATCGCGAGAACTGCTGTGACGACCAACGTCGTATGCTTGGCGTCTTGGCCTTGAAAATTGCTTTACCGGGATGATCGGCTGAAGACCTGAAAATGAATCAACATTCTGATTGCCGATGCTTTAAAGCTGTAAGAGTTACTCATGGCCCACGGCTGAAATAATCTTACAATGAAGGTGACATATCTTGGCATAGAAATATTTCATTTGCACAACCTGCGAATATGGGCGTCGCAAGCTGATGCTGATGTATTGTCGGTGATGAGTCCACTGACGATGCCAAAGGAGGAGAGTGTGGAAATGCGGGTGACGGAAGTGGGAAATGCTGGAGACGAGAGCGAACTTCTTGTGAATGTGGCCTTTCTTCTATGAAGCCTCCTTGCGGCAAACATTGGCGTTGCCTGCACATGTAAGCAAAGTATTTAGGTGGGAACAGATGAGTCCTTACTTGCCTAGGAACCGCATATTATTTAAGGCCTTTATAGTTTAATCAGTTTGTAGTTTTTATTCCACTCAGGAAATCAATTTCCAATCCTTAAAGTTGAACTACAGGCATTTAAGCTCTTAACCGGCTCTCATTAGTGAAGAAAATCAGCATTTCTCCGCATCTATGAAGCGTTTTCTACTGGCTATCGTTTGGGGTGAAGAGATCAAATGACCAGCAAGTACATCATTCGATTTACTTAAAAAACCCACCGGCCGCAATAATTAAAGATTAAGAAAACACCTGGATCGTTTGCCACCTCCACATGATGCACTACATGAAGTCCACGCAGACCACTGCGACAATTCACAACATGGACCTAAAAAAATGAAGTTTAAATGATCGTCAATGCGAAATTGAAATTCCCAACTCTTCCAAGCACATGGAAACACCTACTTAACGAACAAATACTTCAAAAAAAAAATTCAAAAGTTTCTATTCATGTGCTCAAATATTTGAAAAAAGTTTCATCCTTTCTTTCAGATAATTTTCACACAAGATATTTCAAATACTTAAATGCAATGTCGCCTAGATATATTAAGCAATAAATAATCTACATATAATTCATAATATTCCACATACTACGGTTCTGCAATTCGAGATTCTCCATACTGCCATAATCCATGAAAAAAAAATCCTTTGTGATCTCAAGAGCGATTATACCATCATGTTAAGTGCATAAGTGAAATAATGAACTTAAATTTCCGAGGCAAAGAATTCTTTTTCTTTTCTTTGGCAAAAAGTGGATCTGAAGCAATTGCAACGGACACATTAATCTCAAGGACATTAGAACGACTATAATGATGATTGATTTTCACCATCACTTACTTCATAATATTAGAAATTACGGTGTTCAGGCAGTTTGGAATGGATCTTCATCACAGCGAAATGCTCTTCAAAGCATGAAACATACCGGCATTACAGGATTTCCGCTCGACGTCATCGCCAATACATCCATCGTTTCCATCCAAAAATGGATTTTTACGTCCAGATTCTCGTCTCATTCGTGTGCTTTGGCTTACCTAAATGACGCATGCTTTTAAAAATATCTTTGTTACAACTGTGTGCGAGGAAATCACATTTAAAAAAAGTGGAGGAGGGAGGAAGAGGAAGGGGAGGAAAGAGAGGAGGGGAAGAAGGGTGGTCTTGGATGCTGAAACAATAAAAAAGACGAAGCTGATATATGTCATTCCTAGATAGGTTCGAAAACTGGTGCTCATTTAGCGTTTTGTTTAGCTCAATTTCATAGGCAACATCTAAAATTTACTACCGCTATTCTGTAAAGTGCTCCACCACTAAGAAAGATAATTTTAAAGAATTCAGTTCATCTCATAATTGCTCCATGCATAGATATGCCTCTCACTCATTCTCCCTCTTTATGGGCCCTTGCAATGGAACATTTAATTAAAGTTGAAATTTTTCTCGCTAACGGAAACGATGACATTTCTGTGAGCTATGTTTCATCGATGTACCTAATGCCATCATATCTCATTATACGGTACCAACCACGAGAATTTCGGGAGCAATATCTTTTTGTTGATAGATGTTGCTTCCTTCTTCAGAGAATGATTTTCCTCGATTACGTTGACGAGTACGGCTACTTTCGATGAGAGTTGCTCTCGCTGCACCTTCAAATTTCGAGCGAATTTTATCAATTTTTTATTGACAGCAATATCCATTAAAAAAGATGCTATTACCAGCGTACTTATAAGGCTTTTTAAGTCATCGAATATTGCACTATTCAAATTTGAAATGGAAATATTCAACGCTTGAACTGTTTATAAAGGAGATGTCAATGAGTTACATGGGAGTCTATTAAATCCTTTATCAGTACCAACGATCAAATCAACGCCTAAATGATGAGTTTAATACAGAATACTTTTCCTTCAAAGTGACTCGCAACCTAAGTTCTCCTTTTGTTCTACTACATTCTATAAAGAAAAACATACCTACTAATGCTGCTAATATCGAAAGCGAAATTTCGTTGAACCTCTATACGCATCAACAAATATATTTTCAAAAAATTCCTCATAAATCGACTTCTAGATGTTTAGCATCGAAATCGATATAATACGATCACCTTGCGGTCACAAATTTATACCGATAAATTATTGTGGCGAATTGCTCACTTTTTAAATCATTTTCACGATTTGCATCAGCGATAATTTCTTCAATATTTGGCAGCGCGGTTCCATCATCCTTGATACATCTGAACATCAATGTTGACATATATTTTTTCGAAGGCATCGCATTTAGAACAATTGTTTTTGAAAAACCTCAGTGAAGTTTCTGGGAGGACTAAAACATCTCGGATGCGAATCCACTGAAAATGCTCAAGTTGTCTTAAGCTCCAACTTCAGTTCCATTTCGCACAACTGCATCATCATTCATCTCGTTTGGATTTGCATCACGAGCGAGCATTCCGAAGCTTAAATACGAAGAATTGCTTTGTAGAAGTGAATAGGTTCTACCAACGTTTTGTTCGTTGAATGACTGCTCATACTATATTAAAATCAAACCGCACAACGAGGGTATTTATAAAAATATTTGAGGTTATATACGATTGTTTTCTAAAAGAACGCAGATTATATATGACTTCTGAAACAAACTTTCGCCTTCGTTCACACGTCCCGATACCACACGTTACTGAACATCCACTCCACGAAGACCATTGATCCCAATACGGACAGACTGAATCTTGACAGAAACGATATTCCTTATCACCACCGATACAAGATGCTCCTCGTGGAAGACATTTTCGTCTCCTACAATAGTCATTTCCTTTGTCCATATTTTGGGATTATGTTCATTAGCAATATTAATGAATGATTATGACCATTGAAGAATATTATTTGATACTATATTACCCAAGAAGGAATTATCGTATAAATAGGCAAGCACAAGTGTTGCCATAATGAACTTTACAAGTGGAAATTTTTGAAAAGGTCTAGAAAGGAAATGTTTCTTTGAATTTTTTAATGAGGCATCGGCCTTACAGATTTGCGAATGCACTATTTCAAATACTTCCTTATAGGCTCATAGTGTATGATGCCGGTCGTAACTACAAAATTTCGTATCATGCAGGATGCTGAGGTGCTATTTCACGTTTGTCTTTGTAAAATCATTGCAATGGAAGCAATAGAATGCGTTGAAATTGCAATAGAAATATTTTTACAATGCAAATTAAGCACCGCAATTCACCTGAACTGTTGCCCATGACCACAGCTAGCACTGCATTCAGACCAATCATCCCATTCACTCCATTCGGGACAAGCAGGAAGTTGACATGGCACTTGATCTTGCGCTGATCCTTCACACGCTGAACTCCTTGCATTGTTGTATAGACAATTCCTGAGTTAGGTCAAACATAGCCGCTATAGTGGAAAAGAAATACAAAAGAAGAGAATGCTATAATAAACGAAAGTAATATCGAAATGTTTTCTAGTGAAAGTGGTGAAAAGTAACGAAAAGAAATTCACGTTTTTCAGCAAGACTGTGATTAGTGATGATCAATGGTGCAATGTAGATTAGAATTTTTCCGACAGCGTTTTGCAACTAAAGCGTATTCGCCATTCGAAAAGCAGATAACTTGATTTTAGTGTAGCAAGCGATCTAATGAGATTGAGGTGGGAGAGAGGGGAAAGTGGAGTGGAAGCGGTGAGTCGAAAGGAAGAGATGATGCAAAAAGTAAAAAAAATTGCAATAAATTCATACTTTCACCAGTTTTATTTGATGTGGCAATGAACGATTGTTTTTCCCATTCTTTGAGGAAAACTTTCAGCTTTTGTGGAACTCCCATCTTTGCCAACACATGGATATTTATGCAATAGAGCAGTAACCTCGTCCTAAGCTTGGTGCCTCCTTCACCGCAACTATCGCTGCATGTGCTCCAAGGGGTCCAATCTGTCCATTGTGGGCATTCCTGTTGATTGCACAAGACGTTTTCCTCGGCATTCCCTTCACAACTCTTTCCTCCTTCACAGAACCGAATACGGTACTGCAAGGTTTGTTTATTACGTCGATATGCTGTCGTATTCATGAACCATTAAATCAAGTCAACTAAATGAATTGGTTTGCTTGAAAGGCTGCATTTTTACCTGAAGGAAATTGAATGTGACAAGTAGTGGAAAGATTTTTGGAACTTAAAAGGTAATTGCCATTCTCTTGCTGATCAATTCTTTTCACAAACCAAAACGACTGTTGGAGAATCGAAAACCGTAACAAATACCCCCTTTTGATGCCGCATCATCTCTTCTAAAGCACACCCCTAAGGAATGCATATAGAATAGATGCTTTAAAGAAAGGGAAGGGTGAAACAAGACTCGTTTTAGCAAAATACTCTACATTCCGATGTAAGGCTACATTTTGCGATCGAACATTTGAGGCCCTTTGTATTTATAGGAAAAGCGAAGGGAATTTCACATGGATAAAATATTATCAACAAAAGACCTTCTGGCCTGTCCCACATGATTTGCTGCATTCACTCCAAGGTTGCCACGGTGACCAAGACGGACAAGGTCCAGCATCACAGAGTTTTTCCTCGGAAGCCCGACCAGGGCATGACAATCCTTCTAGACACTGCCTAAATAAAAAAGCCTATCGCAAAGAAAAATACGCCGACAAGTAGCGGATTGAAAAGGTAGCTGCAGGAAACGACATACTGGCGTGAAGAAAACAGATAACTTTGAGAGTCTCCTCTAGTGTGGGTTTGTAATATGGTGCCTTACTTCATACTCTTCAGCAGTGTTTCAAGGGAAAAAATAAATAAAAGTTGCACTTGCATCGTCGCAAAAATGCCTGTGGATTACATTTTCGTGTATGGAAATATTATTCACGAAAAAGTGGCTGCAAATTTACGTGCATTTAGCTGCACTCAAGGAAGCGAACATTTTTGAGAAGGTTGCGAAATTGAAACAGAGACAATAGGTTGTGCTCGACAGCAACGCTCTATACATAGAGTTTTTTCATATCAGAAAATAATTTTGTCGTTTCATTCGCAAGCGAACTATTCGTTTCGCATGAGAACTTCTTTCGACAGACTTCATTAAGAAGTGGTCATTACAAGCAAAGTTATGCACTAACAACTCAACGGACGATTAATTAAGAATGTAACCAAAAATATCAAATTACGGTACAACTGAACTTTTGATTAACTCACTGAAGACAGCGTACCTAAACCTTTGCTGTTTCCCAATACCACACATGGATGTGCACGGTTCCCAACGAGACCATGGTGTCCATTCGGAACATGGCTCTTCGTTGCATGGACGAGCATCCTCAAAAGTATAGTAGGTGAAATGCATATGCAGCTACCAAAGTAGTACGAGAATAAGCAGCTGAATACTATTGAGTGCATTGCCATAGGGAAATGTTAACTTTATAGAATAGCTGCCTTAATACAATTTCTCATTCATCTCGAACACCCTCTCAAAGAGCTCATTTATTGCTCTTGCTAGTCAGCTAAAAATTTGCACATAGGCAGATATTTGAATGTATATACACAAATTGTAAGGCTGTTCAAATATTAGCCAAAACTCTCAAGCAAGTTTATGAGGAACTGATATGGCACAAGCAATGAAAACTTAATAGCTATAAAACACATGAAAAGTGAAATATTTAAATTTCATTCATAAGTTTCTCATCCCAAATACTTATGCTATACTTGCTTAACAGCTAATTTGAATGAGTCAATCTCACAAAAAGTAAAGCTGACCAACTAAACGGTGTTGTCCACAGAATCCCCACAATCGTGTACCATGATTTGTTAAAAAGATGTGTAATAATTAAAACTTCGATTTGAGCAGCTACTCAGGTTCAGATATATAGTAGAAGCGCTGCTTGAAAGGTATACCTGTGAGCGGCCATCACAAATACTTCCACTTGGACAGAATCTCCTACGCTCTTGTTCTCCACCACCGCAACTTCGAGTACATGACGACCATTCACTCCATCCTGACCATTCTTGGCATGGCTCACGCTCACAAGATTCTTCTTTTGTTGAGGGTCCTCAAATCTTTTATATAGTTTTTATTCAATTGTCAAAAGTTGTTCTCAGTGAGTTATAAAAATACCTGAACGCAACACTAGCTGAACGGAAGCTTTGAAAGAAAAGACTGTAGACAAAAGCATTCTCCATAGCTGAATCACAAGCATTTCACCATAGATTGCAAAAAGAAGCAGCACATTCGGCTCATTTCAAATGAATCAAAATGTAGAAATGCTAGAAGTTTTCATTCATCTCCAATCGAATTTACCGGTCCGGATACAAATACCATCGATGTTTACATGATGAATCTGATCATTGCCAACATGTCCGTAAGAAAGGGGCATCCGGTAACGCAGATTGAATTCCATGAAGGTTCAAATTCTAGAATAGGCTGGTAATGCAGCACATCTAATGCAAGTTTGATATAACGAGCGCCTACATACTCTTCCATTGGGCTACACCTATTAAGGCAAGCATACGGGAACTACACACCAATTCCTCTCTATGTCCACCCTTCAACTCCACCTCTGGGGCATTCGCCTACGCCACCTATCACCACTCAGTGACCATCTTCTTTCCTTGCAACAACGCATCCTAGTTGGAACAGCGTAAAACAGATATTTCGAGATTTGCAACCATAAAGGAAAACAGTGAAAAAATTAGTCATAAATGCAAACCAAAATCAGCATCTTGTTTGCTAAAGTAGACAATACGAAAAGGCTTTACCGGGACATTGGCCTTCTTTGGAGCAAAGCCTCCTTCTATGGGTCACTCCTCGTCCACAGGTTACCGAGCATGCACTTTGCGACGACCATTCTGACCAGAACGCTTCGAGTGCTCTCGGCTCTGCTGGCTGGGAGAAGCTTATCGGCGGCTGTGCACATGGAGCTGGTTGTGCCTAAAGCTGGCAAGTATTCCCAGAAGTGGATATAAGACCAATTTTAACGTGCCTCCATCAACTTTTTCCCAATAACCTACGGACATCTGAATGTGCTTAGGGACTAAATGCATTTCAGAATCAGCTGATTTGCATTTTGCAGCTGACTGCATCGAAAGGCAATTTTTAGAAGATCTGCACGATATCGGTGGTTCAAGGTTGAAGCATATAGGAAAATTCAGCCGAAGCGGGCGTCTCAATAAATAAAGGCAAAGAGAAGGTCTAAGAATGCGTTAACGCAGAAAACTGAGCAGCTGCTAAAGTCGTGCAGCAATAAACATTTCACACCAGCATTCGGCCCTGACAGATTCAATTTGATTTGCTCACTTATGATGCCTTCAGAAACTAATAACTGTCAAAGAGATGAGCAGTCAGAACAAAATTAGGTCTACAAAGCCATCGTAAGATTCAGATTACGCAAAAAATGCGGCCTTATCATCGTTTCTGTGCTCCCGAATAGGCAATTTCAACGCTTAAATACGCAAAACAAAAGCATCGAAGTTTGAATCAGGATAAGAAAACTCAAATCTCCATAGTCAACTTTTGCAAATTATTTGAATATATATGAGGAGGAAGTACCGTTTGGCATGGAATGGGCGGTTGTGGTGCACAAGGATTGCCTGCAAGTGCTGGACACGGAGATACCACGATCGCCGGAGCATAGCAGTTCACACCTATAGCTTGTGTTTTAAGTGAGAACGATATGAGGCGTATATGCATCCAGCTTACCGAACTCTTAAATCGAACTACATCGCAACCGTTCAACTATGAAATCATAAAACAGCACAACCTTCGCAAAGGCAGTCAATCCAACAGGAATCCTCCTTAATACTTCGTAAATACGGCTCTATCAAGCATTTTTCGAAAGCGAAAAATTCAGTAATATTTCTTTGGTCATTACCAGTGCTTTCAGTGGAATAATTCGAAGGGCGTTAGTGAGATTGTTTTTTTGTTGGTTATTTTGATAGTAAGTTGAAAAAAAAGCTGCTATTTAAATGAAATCGGATGTCACCTGCGCATGAAATTGGAGTGCCGCCACGAAGTACTCGTGACGGTTGAATGGGAATCGGTTGCTGATCGAAATTTTCACTGTTGTAAGCACCTGACGATGGAATCCATTGACGACGAGATGCCATCTGCAGAGAGTGAAACTCCTCAAACCAGTTAAGGCTATATTTAAAAAAAAAAAATTAAAAAAAACTTTTCGGCATGTAAGTGGAACTGAATCTCTGCTCGCAATAGCAGTCCTTTTCACTATTCCAAAATCTAATAAAATGAGCCCTACGAACTGATTGAAACGCCAATCGCTAGGTGAATTCTTTCATCAATACATTTCTAAGTGTCCACAATTTTGTTGATCAAGCAGCAACTCATTTTATATAAATTTCATCTGCGTATTCCTCCCAAAAAAAAGTTACAAGCCCATCTGAATCATAATTCAGCCACACCTCTGTTCCGTTACAACTCTCTCTAAAGTTTGTAAAATTTATACACTTGAAAACTTGTAAGTTTCCCCAATAAAACTTCGTTTCTTGATTTTTGCTAACACTTTGGTTTTAGATTGTCCAATTTAAGTCAGCTTGAAAGCTTATCGAGTAGAACAGAGAGACAGAAATAACGTCAATGGAGGCGACTCTCAGCAGCTATGGAGGCATTTCTAGAGCTCTAAGTATACAGCGCTCAGTGATTTGGTAGTCGAGGTTAAGCATAACTCTTCGGATCTTCCAAATACCTGACGCCGTTAACTCTAGCCTTATTCTCGTCGTGAGTAGCTCATGTGATTCTATCGTTGGAATATGTCTATTAGAAGAACTGCAAAGACTGCCTGAGGGAAATGTCGCGAAGTTTTCTGGGATAATCAGCAAGAGCATCTTTCGATTTTGACGCAAAAGAATAAAAACATGAAACTGTAAAAGAGATTTGATGGGCATTTTACGAAGATGATATGTCAATATCGAAAGGAACGTAAAAAGCTGCAAAAATTGACCTCTTGTGTTGATGCGTATCTGTCTTCGTCGTATCCGTTCGCGTTGCCGGATCTAGCTGGAAGCAACGTTCGAAATCGAGGCCTTTCCTGAGTGCTCTCATAGTTGTTCTCGGAAATAACGCGTGGTTGACTAAATTCGCTAACGGCAATTTTTGTTTTCGGATGCTCTGTACGAATTTCTGAAAAAAATGTGAGCAGTCTTCGAACAGGTGACCATTCCGTCGTACTGGAATTCTTTGACCACTCCAGTCGAAAAATTCCTGGTGAATCTGAATACTCATCCGTAAGTTAGAAACTTCTGTATTTTGACCTATCCTTACAGCGACGTACTATCATTTCGCTTCCATAGAAACAAACCTCTTATATTTGGTCTAATTTTTTGGTGCTCGTACAGAATAAAAAAGTAGCGTATACCATTGATGATAACTGCAATTGCTGTTCCCTGACGAACTGCATTAAAGTGTTGAAGGGCTTAGAAATGACCATGGAATGCTGGAGAATCGAATTAAATTTTCGGGCTATTCTCATCATCCAGGATGACAGTTAGACGCACAGAACAGTTTTCTTCACTATTGACGGATTTAGATGGATTCAGCTCAGAATGCTCCTATATGCGATGTTATATAAATTCAATAGGTTGAGGGAGTTCATACCTTCGTGGGATTCTTTTCTTTGAGACTCGCCATTCGCCTCACTTGATTTTCTAGGAACGTTACTGTCTGGTTGTGCAGCCTTGCCACGTTTATCCCCTGGTACGTCGCTCCAATCTTCCAGTTTCCGCCTCAATTCAGGATCTATTCTGTTGACTATGTCATCCTTATTGCTTGGCAGTGAAGCTGGGCATTTGTCGAGCACTTCGAAAACGGTACTAACCGCATTTAGCGTTCCATCCACCAATATTTTAACGCCTTTCGATTGCGAATTCATCGTATGCAGTTGACAGAATCCATTTGACTTAATGTCATTCACGATCATTCAACGTTATGAATAACATGCTGTTCGTGGATATTTCGAAATAGCATGCAAATAGCGAAGTAGTTCTGATTTTTGCAGAATCCGATATTTTTTTAAGTGTATTCCATCAAATTAATCTCCAGAATAATTCCGGTTACTTGTGGAATTTCTGGGATACTCTGTCCGGAATTTTGAAACATTCTCATCGCAAAGGCTTGAAGCTCTACTTCTGAGTGAAGTTCACGAATTCGAAAGGCAAGTAATGATCGGTAGTTGCAATTCGACGGAAAGTGACACAAGTATTAAATTTGTGCAGTTTTTCTATACCTCTAAACTATACTATTCCGTTCTAAACAATATTTAATATCGTTCAATTACATATTCTTGCACCTATATATTTTTGATTTTTTTGATGGAATTCCAGGGAAATAAAACATTTGTGTGAGAATTTTCTATTCTTCGGCATATGAAATTAGCAAATAGGGAAGATGAAATTGCAAAATTACAGATTTAAAATTGCACTAGCATTATTCGCACTAGCATAAAATTGCAATTAATAGAAATTATAATCGATAATAATACCTTATTCTTGTTCTCTTTGAATATTGCTGCTTTACAATGTTCGATTTCTTCGATGCAACGCTCGACACATTTTTCCGCCGATGAAATTTCAATTCGTTGGAAAAATGAACTATTTGAGATTTTGTGAAATTTTTTTGTGCAGATCTTTTTAGCGATTCCTGAAATCATACCGATCTCCAGAGAGTTCCATTAAAGATTAGGAAAACTTCAATGTGCGAATAATTCTTGCAGGAGCCTGATAGAAATCTTGACTCTGTATGCTAGATATGGCACTCTTCACGTGCCAAACCTTTACTATGCCATATCAACACCAGTGGCGCCCGCTCTACGTTTGTTGCCTTTGCCCTAATTCAGCATAGAGCAATGTTTGAAACTTGTGACAAGTAAATACAGCATGAAAACGACTGAAATCTCTGAGATATGTAAGTCGTTAGTCGTTGCCATTGAATTCTTGTCGATCTATTTGCCGATTTGGTTATAGTATCAGCTTCTATCGAAGTGAGCTAAGCTCGATTATTCGAACAGCAAAAGTCTATCGGGGTCCTTTAAATACCGAAATATCAAGGAAGTCCCCATTTTAGATGTAGAATTTGAGAAAAGAACATTGATGAACATACCACTATTGACTGCTATAAATATATAGAGATGAAGGAGAGAAAATATATTCATTTCGAGTGTCGTTTTTTCGCCTTTATTAGGCGTCCATTACATAGAGCGTTTTGCACTGTTGATGTGAATGCTTGTCGTAGTTAACCGTGCCCCAACCAGTCGATTTCCTCTCTTAAACTCTTATATGTAGATATACATAACAAATAATCCATGCAAAGCAATCAATTAGCTTGTTTTCTTAGTAAAACTATTGCAGCTGGAATTTATTGCAGTCAGCTTCTCAAGCCGCTTCATCTGCTAGCAAGGTGTTCGCTGGTGAAAATAGAAGCGTTTTCTTACATATTCTCTACTAGGAAAGTTCCTGACCTGCTGGTTCAACTCCACAAGCTTAGTTTTCTTATCAAAATTTAGGGCGATTAAGTTTTAGTTTAACTGGGAATCGTCACACGCATTTCTACATGCCCAACATTATCAAGAGTGCATTTTCGTGCACATCCACTGACTGCACATGTCCTACGTATGCCTCTTTAAATTTTTCCTGTTTCGCCCACCTATCGGCTTCTATCACAAAAACTTGCATATGCAAATTTCGTGCATCACCGAATATCCAAAATTTCTCGAAAAGCATCTAAATTGATTTGAAAAGTGAAGCTGGTACTCGAATTTATTCATCAAATTTTATGAATACAACTTCGGCAAAACAGAACTCAAAGCAGCAATGCGGATGCACTCATATGTATGCGTAATAATTGCAGTCCCTTAATGCGCTCCAAAGAAGCTTCAAAAACACTCATAATAGACAGCTGGGTGGCATTGATTAGAAACAGAGAGACACAACTATAAACTCTTTTCTCCTAATGAATAGTGGCAATTATCAAGTCAACTTACATACCTGTATAGAATACCTTCGAGCATTGTCAGTCAGTTGAAAAAAATCTTTGGATGTTGAATGCGGAGAGAGTTGAAAAATTTCTTCGTGAAAGATGCACTCCAGTTTTGTTAAGTGCACAGTTTTAAATGCGCTCGAAAATTTGCGATGTAAGTTACTTAACGAAACGAATTTTTATAAAATTCAACTAGTTCACT
Organism: Baylisascaris schroederi; assembly: GCA_006503575.1. Lineage (NCBI taxonomy): Eukaryota > Metazoa > Nematoda > Chromadorea > Rhabditida > Ascarididae > Baylisascaris > Baylisascaris schroederi. Next base: position 144,778 of record QEWY01000376.1, read on the forward strand.
TCCAATTTCCAATATTTTCAGTTGTCTTTCAATCATCTTTTTTCGATAATTCAATTCATTTTATTAATTTGATCTTCAATACCAACTTATTCTCTATTTCGTCTAAAATATTTATTTATTTTTCACTTTTTTATTTATTTCTTCCAATTTTATCATTCACTTTATCAAAAGTTCATTAGGTAGCCAGTTTCTCACATTGTTGTATCGCTTATTGTCACATTACATAGACGAGAAAATAAAGTATTGAAACTGCCAATTGCGATATCAGGATCATCTATGGGTAAATGATGAGTGACTAGAAGCAAAGCCCTTGCTTTGAAGTACTTTCATTTGAAAATACAGAAATTTAAATAATTGAGGATATTTATTTAACTTGTTTATAACAGCATAATTCAATAGTTTTATTAAACAGTGCCGATTTATGAATAGGTTGCAAAATATACTACGTAATCAATCACAATAGGCATGATAAGAAATCGATGGGTTTTGCATTTTGCATTTGCAATCAATCAATCAATCAATCAATCAATAGTTTGTTTATTTATTTATTTATTAATTTATATGCCTTACTTTTATATATACATATAAGGTCTCCACATTAACTATACATATAAGCTTTTAAAAAGACGGCGCAAGGCATAGACAACGTGGATGGTTAACTCATTAGTGTTTTCACAGGCTGTAACTCATCGAAATTACATTGCGAAATCAGATGATAACTAAATTTGCAGATGAGCCGAAGCTGAAAAAGAATCGAGGAAGAATGCAACGAATGGCTAAGAGTCAAAATTGAAGAGTAAAGGCGCCCCAAATATTGCATTAGGAGTGGGCGCAATGGAGGGACGGGTGTCGAAGTGTAAATATGGTATCGTGGCCGTATAATTGGGACCAGTTTCACGCCTGAGGCACATCAGACCGCCTCCTTCGAATTCGAACATCTCGTATCGTCTGGATGAGGGTTTCGTGTTTCTATGTGAACATTTCAACTGAACTTTCCCTCTCCGATTCGATCCGCAACTTTTACCGCCAACAATCAATCAATCATTGTTGCACTCAGATAATGCGTTGAGTTGATTTAACGAGCACAATTAGCAATTGCACCTAATTGTTGAGATAATTCTTAGAGGCATTTCATCGGACGAATTATAACCTTCCGAATGTGCAATTGTCTCTTTGTAAGCAACAAGAGTGAAATCGGCTGCTACGAAGCTGTATAATATATATGCATTTAGCCAGATTTCTTATCATTACAGTCGAACAGATGCACGTTAGTCTGTTACAATGAATGCTTCAACAGGCTCAAACCGCATAATTTTGATGACAATAATTAGAAGGCCCGAACTTTGCCGTCGGCGATCATGTACCTGAGTACTTGTTCTTCAGTGCTAGTCTAAGTGTGAGCTCTTCATTGTCAGTCTGCGTGCGAAAACGAATTTTCAATAATGGAACAGTGCAATAGTTGAGAAGAGTGCAAAGCTTTCGAATATTTCAAGCATGAATGCTTTTCAATCTTGTGCAGTCATTACGGCACTTCCTTTGCCGGCGCAATGGTTGCGACTTATAATTTGCAAGAAAATTCAATCACCAATCGACTCAGTAAATCAATTTTCCATCGATCTTTTTCTAAATATATTCACATGTGCATGACGATTATTGTGCGCATGCTAAATTTGTCGTACAACCGGTTGAATGACTATTGGAAAATGAACACTTGGTCTTAGATTTTAAAAAATCACCTTCATAGGAAAAAGTCCGTCGTTGCTCTCGAAGATGGAGATATACGACACCTAGTATGATGGGCTAAAATGTCATAGGGCATATTTTGCTTTCGTTGGTTGTTGTCATGATTGCATTGGATACTTACGCAACATTTTGGTTGAGTAAATTGATTCATAATAAATGCAAATCGAGTGGAATTTTTCGCTCACTTTTCACCGATGTAAATTATGCAATAAACAAAAGAGCCTGGTTCTACATGCACAAGAAATTTTTTTTAGCAGTATCAATCTACTTTGCACGCATTAACTGCAGCTCTGATAAACGGAAAATTGGTTGATTATCTTACAATGGAAGAAGCTCCTCAATTTCGTAAATGGTAAATCTCCAAGAAAAATTTTTTTGACGTTTTTATTGCTCATTTGTGCAATCTTTGATTACGAATTATGCAGCAACAAAAAAACGCTTACTTCACTACCCATATAGCTTTTATTTGAACAGATTTCCGGGTATTTTGCGAAACCGAATGCCTCCTATTCAAGGTTATTGCAACGGACTACAAAATCTATAGATGTGACGCATTCTTAATAACACGAATGATAATTGTGAGACATAAGTATGTACTCGGTACATCGTGTTGGAGGTATGTGGATACTTGCATCTCCTGAGTTATGAGTGTCCTGTCTAAAGCTTCTTTCTTGCAGGCGTTGTCTTATATTAATCCGGCATTAAAAAATTTAAATTACAATGATCTCTTTCGCCAGCAATGGTTGTCTATCGCTATCGCAGATTTCGTTTCGCTTTCGATAACGCATTCATTAGGGAAGCTTCCCATTCAAACGTGACATGATGATCATTGTTTACTTTTTAGCAACCGGAAATGAATTGTTTCGTTGTGAATAAATACATGAGCAAAGAAGGTGCCACTAAGGCAACGTATATACACAGACACCGGTTTTGAGAGCCGATCCGTTGTCATGCTCATTGCTCATGCATGATACTGTGAATCATATCGGTTGTTTACACACTGCCAACATACAATGTGATACGCTCGTCACCATTTTAGAGTAATCTTTGAGCCTATTAGAACGTAGCCAAATGGAGAAATCGGATAATGTAAAAGTATCTTTGTAATTGAGTGTATTGGCTGAAGCAAATTTCAACGTTTGGACGCCGCACGCTGAAACATTCAGTTAATGTCGATTTTTGTGCGGATTTAAATCCATGTCAAATTGTCTCGTTCTTCATTCGTTTTTGGATGGAATTTATTTGCTTATTGAAATCAGATTTGCACGAATATTGCGACAGTTCGCAAAATGCAACCTTCGAAGCGGATGGCTGAGACTAACTCGTCTGCTGAATAGGTTCAATAATTTGCATTTAATGCCATGCTCACTTGAAAAATTTTTCTCATCATTAAGTTTCTTTTCTAGCAATAAGGTCAAGATAACTACATATGATCTCAGGTTGTTTTGTAATTGAAAACTTTTTCACAGACGATATCTGCCGACCGATACCGAACATTTGCTTATATGAGGTGTTATTTTAACTACAACCACTTCCCATGTGCTCATATTTCCATCAAAACGAAACCGGCTGTCATTACCATCTTCAAGTGATCTTTATAACTGCGCAAAATTCGGATCCCTAAATAGTCGATGATGAAGAAAATGAATAACGGAAACTTTGTTTGTGATTGGGTGAACAAACTGCAGTAGTAGAGAATAAAAGATGCAATGGTTTTTATGCAAATCACACTTAAATAAAACGTGTATCAGCAAGGTGTGAAATTTGTACTGTGAGTGATGTTACTCATGAACGATCATCTTTGGAAGCAATTTATAATCAAAGTGTATAAAATTTGCATAAAAATGACCGATATTTGCGAAGACTTCTGCGTTGAAACTTTATAATTTAAGTGAGAAGAATATTTCGGCTGTTGCTGTTCATTCGCTATGTATCAATGAGGTATTTGAAAATGCAATATAAGAAGGTTTATTTCTAACTTTGAATAGTTTCACTCGTAAAGGTGAATCGTTTTTTACTGGATAGACGAAAAAGTAGGAATGAATGACGAATTGATCAGTGAAAAGAATTTCAAACACACTATCTAAGGGGGGTGGTTGCATCGTATATACAATTATCTGGTTTCGAGCCAGTTTTGGAATTGCTGCCTATTCCTATTGACGAATGTTTTTTTTTCTTCACAAAACACTAATTGCTGCAATGATTGCAGCGTTCGTTGTTCGCTTTACGTTAAGACGATTGAATCGAATAAAGGCAAACGTCATATTTAGTAGCATTCTATTATGAGGGATAAGTAAAATTTCTACCGATCATTCATTAAAAACAATAAATCCGAACAATTGGGAATTTTCTTATTGTTTTATATGAATAACAACGATTAAATTTTTCACGAAGAGTCAATAGATGCAGCGAGCGCAAAACAATATTTAACTAAACAAATGTATTTCATTTTTCCGCTCCGACCTTACTAATATGTTTCATTTGCGTCAAAGAGCTTCTTTCGTCTGGTGAAAAAATGCATCAAAAATCATCGCTTCATGCATCTTTATTAACTTTTCAAATAATTTTTCGCAATTGACAACGAATTTCCATAAAGAGATTGGATTTCATCGAGCTTCCAAATTCCATTTCGAAGTTAGAATTCAAACAATCGTTCTCCTAAAATGGTATATTCTTTGAATAGACTTTAGCATTTAAATCGACATATCTGCAGGAAATTTCAAGCAGCAAATAAAGAAATAATCAAAATGCAATGACGCAATAGCAGCTATCATCTAGCCTAACAATGTTCAGCTGATCTCATTCCATAAAACATGTTTTCATGTGAACCTACTGAATAACTTCCCTTCGGATTTCTCATCGTATGGAACGATAGTTGGCAGCCATATGCGACTCTCTCCATAACAATGTAGCCTGAAAACATCCGCTCTCGTTTTTCCCCTCCCCCTCGGAAAATCAGCTTAGCGGTCAATTTTCATTTCTTACTTCTTAATTAATCCAATGCGAAATGGATGGAATGCGAATATCAAAGAACTTCAGTGGCTCGCTCTTTGCCTTAAATTTGTTTGAGCACTAGAGTATACAGCATAAAATAGTGCTTATCATTTGAAGGTTATCACTGATAAGGGTTACTAGAATGTTTTTGATGTTCATAAATAGCAATCAAAGTACGATAGGAACAGGATTTGAGCTTTTTATGTGAAACTTCTAACAAATTCTTTATTGCTCCACATTCTGTTCATGTTGACTTATTTCAATCAAATGGGAAAATGCAAAGTCAAGCATATATCTTGCACTACACACCAATTTGAGCATGAACAGCGATCGAATGTTCACTGTGACATTTCACTTGTTGTGCGTCATTAGGATCGGCGTTAAAACAATGAATAATCCGGAAAAACGGTTTCTCCTTCTGAGCAGATAGAAGCAACCGGCTACAGTTCACACCCACTCTCAATCCACTACTAGGTTTTGGATGACCTAAGGGCGAAAAACATGGAAAATATATCAAAGAGTTCAATGCGATATTCGCCTTCACGATTCAACTTAAAAGGTGAAGCTTACATATGTGTGCGCTCAAAAAAGGCGCTCCATATTTTAGGAATTGACCTGAATTTCGCTTCGACTACATCATAAAAGGTGCAGAAAATATTTGTGCATAGCTCCTATGATCCAAAACATCAACTGGTGCTCAGAAGTGCAGACATTGCATCGGTGTGAACAAACACTGACTAGAAAAGCCAAAATGCTTTACTATAAAGTTTGTTGACGTATTAGTTCTAGTATGCCTACGCATAACGTTGCAAGCAGTGCACAACGTAAGTACTCGCCTAAATCATGGATTAATGTGTTATGAGTGGTGTCGCTTGCACCCGCTATATAGGTTTAAACCGAGACGACACCGATATATACGATCATAGTAATTGAACGATCTTGCCAAGGGTATATTATATATAATGGGATTGTGAATACATCAACGAGAATTTTACACTTCAATACAGAAAGGCTTTCAATATACATTAAGGCTCTTTCTTAATGGTTGATTCGCTTCCATTTTTCGAATATGACGATGGTAATTCATCGACAAGTGTTTGCATTCCTTCGACATATCTTTGATAGTGTTGATTTGTATGTGGGCTTGATACCAATAAGTGTACACAATTTGTTAACGAGAAGAAACAGTTGCGATTTAAAGATTTTGCCATGCCAATCGTATGTCGAGGTGAGACTTTCATGTTATTCATGTTACCTGGCAGGATGTTTTCACCGTCTATGTTGAGAAAATGTTCGGTACGTCGATTCTCCCTAAAAATAAACGAGTGAAAATTTTATTTGAGAATATTTTTCGGTCGATTTCTTTTTGATTATCTATGGAAACTATTTCCTTATTGCGAATTTAATGTAATATGGCTTAAGTAAATCAAATAGGTTAAAATGTGAAATGCCAGTTATTTAGAGTGGCAATTATATGATATATTTTCATATTATTTGAAATAAGAATGATTTCAAAAGAACAAACAACTTATATAGTTGAGTCAACAATGTTATAAACGGGGAAGAGTGAACATGAAGCTTATAAAATACTTCAACAGCTGCGATAAATATAAAACCATGCTTGGGTGTGGAGCATGTAACCATGCTTACATGCTCCACACCCAAGCCTCACCCAAGCATTCGCCTGCGCACGCCGACAATATAACAGAGCAGGTAAACCTGCCTATATCAACTTCCGGAGCAGGTAAAAGCGGCAGCTTTACATCCTAATCCATAGAAGTGCCACCAATGCAGAAGTAATTTTTGTGGCATCAGCGATACTTGCGCAGCATCCGCGTTGATAAAATTGCACACCTGCTGAGGCGAATAGTTCAAGCGCGGAATGTAAAGGGCGGTTTTTATAGGGACAGAAGGATTAGACAATAGTTTTTTTTTATGCGACATTCTGGAGGATTAGGAAGAGTTAGGTATTAAGGATGCATTCTGGCGGTAGAATCACGTTCCCCAAAAACACGTTTTTCGAGGTCTAACGACCTAGTAGTTCGTTCTACTCCTCATCTCTCCACACTCATTCCCCAGTTGAGTAAAACTTGAAAATGAAAAAAGTGTTCTCATCAAATAACTTGGACAAGCTCGCCTTTACCGGCTCATAACACATCGTTTGTGCCTCATTACTGCATATGCTCATCCCCAACAGTATTAAGAGTAGTTCAATCGGAAGATTTGGCCCAGAAATGTTTGCACTTTTAATTTTGATTGCGAAACAGAAAAAAAGAAGCATCCTTACACATACATTTTCCTCATAAGATCGACGATATCAGCAAGAAGATTCCTTTTGTCGACAATATCTGACGGTTTCGTAAAAAGTGGTAATGCCCCAGAAATTTCCACCCAAACGAGCATAAGCCATATTTTGCTAAGAATCATAGTAATTCCCATATCTGAAAATGAAATTCGTAATGATTAGAGAGAATAAGAAATCATCAATAGAAATGCGATAAAACACTTAACGAGACATCACATACAAATGCAACAGCAATCAAACACTAAATGAACGAGGAATAAAGAATTCGCTTATGACGGATAGCTTCAGGCAAACGATAACTTTCGAATGACCAAGTGATGGACTATCATAGAGATCACTGATATGTGATGAAGTATGTAAGTTCTATGATACGAACGCCTACGATCGCAAGTTGTTTATGTTATATATATATATATATATATATATATATAATATATATATATATATATATATATATATAACCAAACACTAACTAAATCACCACCTTATTATGCATGACATTTGCCAATCGGTTTGCAGGAGGACATCACGCCGAAAATATTCATACTAATATGCTCGTTTGCAACCTCTCATACAAAATTTATACCATAGTACTTTGCTTAAGTACTAGCTGACCTATGCTTAGAAAGCTTCAAAATAAGTCGAGAGTGCTGCGTGTTTAAGCGGAAAGGAAGGTAGATGGCAGGATGGCAGAAATTTTTCCCTTCTAAATAGATTAAGAAAAATCGGTAATGGTTTCAAAAACAGTTCTCATTTGTTTTTATTTCAAGAAAAAATTGATCATTTTTCCAGTTTTTTGACCATAGAAAATTGATTGCACAGAAATTGAAAATTGGCCACTAAAAAAACTCCATATAAAATCCAAAAATCCAATGCACTTTCCAATTTCAATAATAAAGGGATATTGTTTTCCACAGCTAGCACTCAAAGCTAACTCAATTTACTTTCTATTTCATCTTCTTAGAAAATGAGAAAACTTTTCCGCATGAACAGCGTTCACATTTGCAAGAGAAACTAAAACAAATGACTTTTATAAATGTTGAGAAGCTGAAGTAATATGATGAGATTTGCACCGCCTTCATCTAGACAATCATAAATAACAGCAATAAGTATCGTTTATTGCCGATATGAAATTTTTTAGCTGCACAAAAGAAGACTATTTTCTCGATATTTGCTAATGTGAAAAGGCTTCATCGCAATAGCAATATCCGATCCAAGCACCTCAGCTATAAGTGCCACAGCTTCTACTCTTGTTTTAATCTTATCAAATGTCACTCAATAAATTAACGAAATCACCCATAAATATTCAGCATTACTCATTATTCTATCGTATACGAGTTGCTATACCGTAAATATTATTCATTATTATGGTTGGTTGTACCGTATACCGGACAATAGAACAGTACGACGATTTTGTATTTGCTGTTATTTGAGTAATGTATAGAAAAACTAATATAGAGGCGCTGAGCTGTCCACATATTAGAGACGTTGAATTACGTTCCAACTAGCGTACTATACAGTCGTTATTATGAATGAATGAATTTATTCGCATGTATATGACGACGAATTAATGACAAAGTACTTATTAACGAGAGAATCGACAAATATATGAGCCATCCAAAGTGCCGTTGAGTGGCCAAAAATGATGTCATAATAAGAAACGAGCAACAGTTATGAAATAATAAGGAATATGAACAAGTTGAAAATGTCAATGAATAAAATACGCTGATTGGACGGTCATTGACTTTAGAAGAGTTGGCAATTTCTGAAAAATATAAGATATCTGTATAAGAGTATAAGATATTTAAAAAGTATAAGAATCTCGACCATTAAAACAAGGCAGTAGAATATGATAAGCATAGACAGAGAGGATTATTTAGTAATCGTGAAACACTGAAAAAACCACAACGATCTGAGGGTATCGCTAAATTAGCGTTTCGACGTCATTGCAGTGATTTCGAGGCGTTCAACCACAGCGATAAACAATGGATTGCATTGCTCACTGATGTGCAATGTTCCAGATTTAATGAAAATGTTTGTCGTTTTCAACACTCACTAGACACAAACGAAGTACATTAGCACTCATGGATTCTCGATACAACCGAACTAATGGACCACCAAACACCTCATTGAACCTCACCTATAAAGCAGAAACAGAGGCGTTTGTTGTTGGAAGAAAACAACTTCCTTGTGCCCAAACTTGGCAGTGATCTCGCAACGCCGATTGCATAATTTAGATGCAAGAGAAATTGGTGTTTTGGTAGCCGCCCGAATGGCACTCAAAACCATGCCACATGGGCAAGTATTGCTTAGACTTCTAGGCAGCTCATCTGCGCTTCTTACGACCACGAGAATGATTCTGCTAGCTTTTTTTTCTGTCAAATGCTGCGGCTTACCACTGTTTGAATCACAAGGAATGCAACTCCGTTATAAAAGCAGACTTTTATGTTAGTTATTTTGACCACTGCCATCTTAACCAACTGAAGAGGTGTTTAAGCCGCACATTCCGCTCTTGCAAGAGGCATGTGAACTCATAACACCTTTTCAGTAAACCTTCTGAGACCAATCTTGTTCCCGAATACAGAAATTCGGTGCGCTTACAGAAGCTGGGAATTAAAGGATTGTGCTCTACTTGCTTAGGTCAAGTTAAAAATTTTTCGAAGCAGCCGAAATGACCAGCATTCCCGAATTCCTGCATATTTCCCCGCATTTCATCAAAACCGTCACTGCCGGTGATTCGCGAGTAAATGAATGATTGTCTAGATACATCACTAACTCGGTGACCTGCACAAGAAAAACAGTTCCGTGGAAATGAAGAGGAAACAATAACGATTGCGTAAATATAATAAGCTTGAAGTGATAGATTTACTGACACTAATTCAATGTCGAAATAAAATTATATTTCGAATGAGAGCGGTAAACAAGCAAACAGAATCTATGTAATTCTAGGCTCTTATTTGCCGTTGACGCATTAGGAGAAAACTTGAATCTTCGTTATTTGTGGATTGAGTGCAGCGGAATATTTCATCATTGAGGAAGCAAAGAGAAAAAGGCGTTGGAAATTTCAACGATTAGAAAAAATTTCGACCAAGAAATGTGATACAACTACCTTTTAACTACTGAAGAAAGGGAACACAATTTTACAACACCACCCACTATAGATTTCGAAACAGCCGAGTGAATTCCATCGCAATATCAATTCTTGTGCAATATTCCAGGAGGAGCGGTAATAAATGTCGTGTCCAACAACCATAAGATAGTAACGTCATTCATTAGCAATCAGATGTATATACAACCGAGCAAATGGACACATAATAAAACAATTCAGTCACCCATGAAACTAGATGCGAAAAGAATGATGTAATCTAATGCTGCTAGTTTTGATGTCAATCTCCACAAGTCTGACCATAACATAGGCAGATAATCATTGACACATAATAAATGTGCGTGGGGATTATCATTACTTCATGATTAATCGCCGAAAAACTGGATCGAGGCAAACTATTGCACCTCTAACAAATGCTACGACATCATTACACCTACAAGGTCACTTCTAATGAAAGTTCAATGTCTACACAGCTCGTTAAGCTTGCCCGTGAACCTGCTCGACAGGGTTCATGTTCTGCCAAGGTTTTGTCGATATAGGAGCCTTTTAACTGGAGAGCTCTACGCATCGCATGAGAAAGAAACGCCGTACACAGTTGCCTTAGAATTGCGCATTTAGAAACATCGCTAAGGTCAATCAGTATGAGCAACAAAAGTTATCTCATGGGAGATGGCATCGTCGTAACAACACCTTTTAGAACATCACTTGGCATTCTAAAGGAGGCACTTCTATTTTCCCTACAACCTGCTTCTGCGGCATGTCTGAAAACTGAGTCCTCAATAACCTCCATTCTTCGAGATAGCTACAATGCATAACAAAGCAATTAACCAACTCCAACGACGCTAATAGTCCTCTACGACTCTTAGAGATGTACAAACACCAAGAAAGTGCGCATGCTAATGACAATAACAGAGAGGGGAATGGAAACAATCATATTAGAAACGAAACTGCTCGAGGGAAAACCAACGAATGTCTCTGAGAGAGAACAATTAAAGAAGTGGGTGATCAAGGTTGGAATGAGGCAATTTAGATAGGCGGCGAAGATATCCACAATGAAAAATGACCATTAGGTGGAAAGAATAATAGAGCAGAAGCTACGAATCGCTAAAAAAATTTGGAGGCCGACCTACAATGAGATGGAGTGACTCGCTAAAAAAAGATAGCAAGAACCAACTCGATCAAAGAAACATTAAATCACCTCAAGTGGGAGCGATATGAGGAGATATTCGCTCATATTCAAATGGTCTGTTGATCGAATGGTTAGCAAAGAAATAAATGCAGCTCCGCGACGAACAAATGTAACTCCAATACAGTCTTTGCAGAGAAATATAGATCGCGTTGTAAGCGTTATTATAAGTGTGCGTTCTCCACAGTGAATGCTTAACGAGTTCATAAATAAATTAGGTTGCTTGCGTATTTCATATGTATTTAGACCGCAGTAAATTTGTACTCTGATGTATGAGACGAACGATGAGGATAAGCATAACATGAAACGATTCCACTCGACTTATTCTATACTTTATATCATAACGGTAACAAGCCTTATCATGAGATAGAAGTCGAGGTAGAAGTCGTGGCAAAAGCGAGCGCCGAACACCCATTCCGATCAATGGGTCTATCTTCGGAAAGCCCCACAAAAAAGGCTAAATACCAGGATTGGAGGGAGCAAGGATTAAACTTTTGCTTAAACATCTAGCGATTATTTTTATTAGATGCAAATTCTACACTTCTTTGCAATCCTTGGGAGACACAAATTTTGCAATCCTATGATGTGTTTCTTATTTCATGCATTCCTATCAAAACATCTGAAAAGGGCTTCTGCTTCGGCTTCTTGTAACAGTTGACATAAAACATACAAAATGTGTTAAGATGGTCGAAAAAATACGGGAACTTTAAATTTTCGTAAAAATATTCAGAGAACGAGCCTTTTAATGTCTATGTTGACAGTTAGTTGGCTGGTGTCAAGTGATGCTTGTTTCTGCTTTTATTTCTCTTGTTAATTCTTCCGACAGATGTTTCTCCCTCTATATACGTGTGCTGTTTTATATTGTCGGAGCCATTATCTTACTTCATTTTTGTTTTTGTAAATAATTATTCTTTCACCTATTTTCGTCTACTTCCGGTTTCCTGTTGCTTCCACTTTGTGAAATGTTAAATATAGGAAGTTAATTTATTAGAAACCGCGTTCTAGTGACATCATATATGTCGACCACAGTACCCCTTTTACACCACATGACGTTGACGCAGTGACATTTGCGCCAGAAACGTTTTTGACATTCACTCTCCGGCATAGCGGTCATTTCCATTTGCCACGAGATATGTATACGAGGGTAATTTCACGTTACGTGCATTAGCATCGAAAGACCTTTTCATTCTGGGCACTTCCGTTGCAACAAAATTGCATCACAGAAGATTGCATCAAAAGAAAGCGAACAACAAGATGTTTTTGTCACGGAGCTTTCCGTGACACGGAAGAAATGCTTACAACATAAGCGACCATGCGACAGTAGATGGTTGCTCTCATAATTTATACCTTGCGTACAAGCTCGATAGCACTTCAATGTATGCTGCATTAGAGACAGCTGTCGCTGCGGAGGTAGGTCGGTAACAGTAAGAACCTGTAAGTTCTTTTTGTTACCTGTAAGATGTGCTCACGAAAGAAACACTACCCGGCAAACACAGCTGGCTCAGCTTTCGAGGTTACCTTGAAGAACTTTTCCAACCGCGTTCGCGTGTCTTCGTTAATATGCGCGCATATTGCGCCAAAATTATGTCAATATTTAGCCCGATATTAATTACTTCCGACAGTGTAATTTCGATTATAGAAACGTCGTTGTAGGAATGTATAAAAATAATCGGTGCAATTCATTGACGATATCGTGCATTTCTAAACTTCAGCCAATGTTTCGTGGGCATATGTCTTCGGAAACTCACCTGTCATATGGCTCTCTTATTTGAGGTACTTGCTAACAGGTGTTTTATGGAAGGTGCATCACGGATTGCAAGGAAAATTTCCGCTCTAGCATTTCTTTTGCTCGCTATAGGAGACTATGAAATATTTCTGTTTTATAAACGTGAAAAAAATGCAAAGACATGCAAAAATAAAGAATAAGTGAGAAAATCGGACTAGGACAGAAAAAAGTGGCCAGAAGAAATGATGGAATTAGATAATGCAATGAAGTAGATAAAAAAAGGAATAAAATTTGATGAGCACGAAAAGAGTGGTCCAAAGAAATTATGAGTGCGCCAAAAAAAATGAAGCATCACACGAACCGGAAATAGCCACCGTAAAAAAATTGAAATGACTAACATCAATGAGCCTAATTAAAATAAAACATCAGTCTGCATAACGGAATGCAATTTCATTTGGTTTAGTGAACAGGACGCCGCATAAGTTCAATTAACTCTACAGTTTAAATGGCGTTTTAAAGCCTTCTTGTGCAACCAGATTACTAACTTGCCCATAAAGATCCAACCATAGCTCTTAGAAAACGACTTTTCTCCTTGAGAAGTAATCCTTTCGTTACCCCTGTGGAGAGTCATAACAATGATTGCATAGGGTTTGTTACAAAGCTAAAGAGCAGCTCAATAAAAGCATGCAAGCAAAACGTAAAATTTCATATATTTATAGCGGAATTATCATATTTAGTAGAAATTGCAAATGAGTAACCAGCCGCGCGGATAAATGCCAATTGATTACACTAATTTGAACTCCGTTACAATCGTCTCATCTACTCTCAATTCTATTGATCTCGCCCATGATGTATGATCAAAGTCAACGGCCAATATTTTCTTTCCTTACGTTCCACAGGATCTACTCTGAATCCTATCGATCTTGCTTTTTTTCTTTCTAAAGGCTGATTTCTTCAAGCCGTTATCATCCCCTCGGAAACTTTATGGACATAAAACCTAAGCTTAGTGCCGATGGAGGAAATTTTCATGGCTGAAAATCTGAAGTTATTTCAAAAATCAAAATGAACAAACGAATAAAATTTTGCAATGTCACGTCATTACGTGACACGATCATCGATCACTTCGAATATTTCCGTGAATGGACTAAACTTCTATGCCTTTTCATATTGTTCTGGAAACGATGAAATTTTGCACATTTAAGCGCTTGCTGATAAAACTAACTTCAAACCTCTAAGTCTAGAGACTACTGAAAGGACGCAGGTCGCACAGACTTTTTATAGCTACATAAAGAACGAAAAAAAGCGAAGAAAAAATTCGAACTATATTACTAATCCTAAGCAAGCGCAAGATGGATTGACTAAGGATTTGCAGTGGTCTTTTATTGCAAATAAACGATAATGAAGCGTTGAAGCGCGACACTCGATTTATTTCAGGTGCATTCTTATGCACTAAACTTCTAAGCAATTGAGGCGTTCAGCAATTCTCCTTAAATCAGACAAAATTTTCCGCTTCAGCAAATATGGAAATCATTGGATAACTTCACTACGCCAAACTTTGTTGATGGATTACGTAGACAACTGCAAAGTACAAATAAAATCTGCATTACTTACAGATGTCCCATATAAGAAGAAAGTGAAAGAAATCGATTATTGCCTATCTGAGACGAGTACGTAAAAAAAACAGACTTAATTCTATAATAAACTGTAACTGATGCTGCCAACAGAATTAACATTGACGTTGCAAACCAATGAGTCCACAAGGGTGAAAAAGAATCACCCATTGACTTGAGCAATATCTTCACCCCACATATACAGCATAGCTAGCGTGACCGCCGATTGCTTGTTAGTCAAGCGTGGATCATCACCACCAATCGCAATGTTGAAGTAAAAATGATTTAAAAGCAAGTGTCTAATTGAGAGCTCCGCAATTTGAGCATTGCGCAAATGCTGGAAAACTTTGACCAGTATGAACCTTCCCTGAGAACAATATACCCTTAAATCGAATTTAATCTACATAGAACATCACACTACAGATAATGTCAGATCTACCAGCAATTTTTCTGATTCTAATCACACTTTTTCTCAAGTTTGATCGACCGAGAAAACAACGGCACGTCTTCGTATGTGCAGGCTCGCAACGTTACGTTGCCATTACATGTTGCTCAAGTATAAGTTTATAAGTATACATAACAATGAGAAATTTGTTCTCGGAAGCTTTATGAATCGACAGCGGCTGGCAATTATACCGTAATTTTCGTTAAACTTTAATTATTATAGCTTCTCTGCGAACTTGATGGATCAACATGAAGGTTGCTCTTCTTATGACGCGTTTTAAATCTGCCGAAATTCGGGACTCTCAGTTGATAGGATCTCGAGTTGAACTTAACGAAGAGATAAACGTTGGAAACACAAACGCTCAAACATAATCACATAAAGGTCATATCACTGCAGTATTCTTTGTCACTATAATTCTTGCCCAATCGCCTATCAAATTAAACATTCTATGAGAACACCTTTAATGCTCATTGGATAGCGCTATGCTTGCAATCGTTTTCAAAGTGTTCAATAATATTGAAGTTACAATGTTCTGAAGGCTCTCAAAAGTACTCCTGAAAGTGGTACAGCTTAACGAACAACAAAAATAGTATAGCCAATACAAAAAAAATCAAGTATATGCAAAACTTTGCAGGCAATAATTTTACAGCGCAATAGTTACGGATTATGTTCTACTTGAGGGATTAAGCACTAGATTATCCTCGTCGTATGATGATTGAAATTATCGTCATTATCGTTTCCGCCTCAGGAGCTTCTAAATGTCATAGTCATCATTGCTTATATGATCAAAAAAACGAATAGAAATTCAGAGGAATAATGGTGAATTATTGCATTTAAATGATCGTGCAACACTTTTAAGAGGAGTAATCGTTCTATAAGTTTTATTAATTACGACCATAAGCCTCTTTTTATTATGCTCTTCGTGTAGATGGATTATTGCGTCAAAGATGTTGACGCTATGCCCGTTGCTTTATGAAGAGAAATGCCATGAAAGAGAACTGTATTCATTCCTCATTATCTTTCCGGGAAATCAGTTCCGGAGAAGTTTTCAGTTAAATTTCAAATGAAAAGCTGACCGAAAGAATCAAACAAACATCAATTCTTGTTCTGACAACTTTTACAATAAATATTTCAGATAAGCGATGGATTTCCCAGCGTAATCGAAATACAGCTATTTGAAATGCAATTATCCACGAACGATGAAAATTTGACCGCTGCAAAATTGAGCAGAATTGAGATCAGGAATGACGTTGGAAGATCGTAGCGTTAAAAGATTCATATTCATTCGTTGTGTTAGAGGATCTCTACTCAGATGCTCATCTTTACTGCTAGCCGTGTTTTAAAAGTTGATCACAAGATACATTTGAGTTCCATTGACGTTTCCCATTAGTACTCCTGTAATATCATTTCTTTACAGCCTAAAACCTTTCATGATCCACAAAACGAACAACCAGGAAATCACTGTCAGAGCTGAGAGTTCCTTACAACGTAAGTATCGAGTAGGGAATCTTAAAAGTACATCGTTAAAGGTTAAGCAATTATTTGTTGTTGATCAGTGAAAGAATAATAAGCATGCGCTGTCGTTTTGCACAGATTCTTCAGGAAACGTTTCGAAAATGCTCCCTTTATGTTAGTCCGTAAAGGAGAATATTGCTTTAATTTGCTCATTGCAATTCATGCAACGAATGTGACCACAACTTCATGGAAGCGCAATTAGCAGCTAGCTTCAACCGATCCTCCCCATCAAGGATTTATTGTCGTACTTCAGCTTCCTGGAGGTTTGCGCAAAGTTTGAGATCAAAAAGTTTGGAAATGAGCGGTTTTCTTCGAGATCACACAGAATTAGCGCCCTATGTATCAAAAGTTACGATGAGTTGATCGGACATTCAATGTTGGAATCGATCATATTAGGTCGTCAACGCATCACTAACATTTTCCACTCCCTCATTGCTCATTGCCGACTCCATCTAGTCCACCATCGACTCTGAATTGATTACTGCAGAACCATTTTTCATCTTCACCCTTAACTGGCTTTTCCTCAGATGAGTCAATTCAATTACTGTGCCTTCATGTGCTGGCCACAAACTTACTTCGGTACAAGTCCACTATAGGCACGCCAAGGGCATATATACGCATTTATCTATCTGTATTTATGCTTTTGCCTTTTTGATAATTTCACTTCACAGGGCACAAGCACCTTGGCATAATTTGGCATCGTGGTCACATATGCTGTGACATGAGAACTAGCCAAAACTAAATTTTGATTCCATTCAGCGAATATTGCATGAAACGTGGCAGGTGAAGACGAAAATTAAAAAAAAATTGCCTGAAATATTGAAATAGCCAAAATTGTCTAAGATCTTTGTGCCCTTTCTGTTTCTTTTTTTGTGTCTCATAACGACGGCGCCACATCTATATCCTTGTATGCTGCATACCCTCTATGTGCACACCTGTCGGCCATTTGGAAATTTCAGTGCATGTGCTAGGAGAATTAAGGTAGTGTAGAGTATTGTAAATAATTCATTGGTAGGACTTTGATGAAAAACTCTGTCTTGACTAGAAATTTCTCAACGTTTTTATGCGAACAAAAATTGTGGCTGCACTATGTCCCAGCAGAGGGTCTTGGCTATCTGCATCTGCATTCCTTTCTGTGTTTATGTTTCTTCTTTTGTGTGAACGCGCGTCGGTACCCGTACACATGAATGTACTTGTATTTCTGCGTCGATCCGTTTACCTCGTTATCTCAGCTGGAAGAGCTCAGAAATTACTGCAGCGATATGTGCTCGTTAGTGTTGCTCTTCGTTTGTAAAAGTTCTCGGAACTTCAAGTGGTCTAAAATTTTCCATTCAGTGTTCTCTCAACTCATCTCAACGTTGCCACATAGCGGTTGAGAAAGTTGCTACATCGCATCGCCTTTTAGTCTCGTATGAGAACCCTCCTGGAGTTGTGCCATTGTGTTCCATCTACGCAAGCAGTTGGCTTAGCGACGTATAAATCGCAAGCGAGCCTCTCTAGCGCATTTTTTTGCATTTGTTCTTCAGTTGCATAGATCAGCCCGAATTCTTCAGATTGAGGATATCAGGGTTCACAGAAAGAGTATGTCCTAGAGTATTTCAAGCATTATCACCTAAACCATGGTTGCTCTATCGTAGTAAGCGTGAATTTATACTTGTTCCTGCAATGTTACAAAAAAAGCTGCTGATAGAAATAATAATACAAGGTTGTATTCCATGACTTCAGCACTATGCGGATTTATTATCGATCTTTCATTCGTCTTTCATATGACTCATCTAGATAAACCCCTCAGACATGGAACTAAATTTTGATTGAAAATTTTACATGCTATGATATCTGCTTTAAAGTAAGCAAATCATTGTTCAATTGTTCTAACAATAAATGTATTCGCGATAACTCTGCTATATAATAGAAGAGGTTGAAAATGTTGCGCACAAAATAATTAGTGAAACTTTCATAAAATATTGCGCACAAAATAATTAGTGAAACTTTCATAAAATATATGGATTGAATACTCACATAAAATAGAGGACACCGCCATAAGCTGGAACGCTTTTCCAAATGTTACTGGCACCTTTCCACAAATGCCTTCTCAGTCGCGCTTTTCAAGCGGAATGGAAAAGAGTTGAATCGGCAGCTATGATCAGTCTGTGTAGATGGCTGATGCCATAATCCACATATATTTCGAATTTGCAGATATCTCTGACAGTATCTAGGCCGGAAAGTGACTACATAATAAGAACCATGTTGAATTTCTTGATCATGTAATCAGCATTAAATCCGGTAGTTACACTGATTTGAATTTTTCGATGAAAACATCAATAGAAACTCGTTCGCTTTCAAGGTTGGCAGATGCTCGTACCTGCGAAGTCGTGCCTATCAAAACCTTACCGATCTACAGAAATTATATATTCAAACACTTTAGAGTTCCTTGATTCCGCGTGCTGAGAGAGTCGGACAAAAACGTTTTTAAAGGGAAACTCATCATCCGACGTTTTCTAACACTGTTTGTTTTGCAATTTATGGAACTGACCCGTTGCAGTGAATAAATGGAGTGACAAGTGAATATCATGACAACTATGAAGTGGATATTTCCACTAAAATTTTTGCGGATTATTTCTAAAGTATAGAAATTGTTTCTGTGAACGAGAAAGTAGACTTTTGTGATTGATTAAATGCATTCTAAGATGTTCGCCGCTGCGTCAATAGAAGTTTTTTTTTTGTTTTTTTTTCGTTCAATTGCGTTAGCACTAACAAGATCTCAGTTGAATCCAGTTCGAGAGTAAACACCACAGTCATTGAGCATTTTATCGCATTTTGCTATCAACTTATGTTACTTCACGGCGTACTTTAACTCCTCTCTATCAATTTTCGTTAGGTGCATAAATCTGCTATTATTCTGCTACCTGTATTCCATTACGTATGATTGATATTTTCCTTATTTAATAATTTTGTTTGTTAATAGAGGAACATAAAGGAGCCCAATCCAAGCGCAGGAAATTAATATTTTCATGTTCTTCAATCTGTAAAGGTGTGGTAAATAACGCGAATATAAGATGACAAGCCGGACAATAGGAAGTGCTAGTTCTAAATTTTAACCTTTCTCCAACGACACATGTGGGAAACCATCGAAAAGCTGAGGCATATATTTAGAAAGCCGCCCTTCAAATATAGAGGAAACTGACTAAGAAGCTATGTTTCCCTTCGTCCTCTAGGTTATTTCGTAGGGCTACTGCTCAACAGACCATAAATTTAAGGCTGTCGACGGACGCTACTGGAAGAACGCCACTGGAAGAGGGGCGGGGGGAAGGGGAAGGGGTGGAGGGAAGCATCCAACTCAGGATTATTAGTTCTGTATATCCTTTAAGCTAGTTCACTTCGACCACCCCTCTTGTTGTATCACAAACAACATCACTTACTTCATTGCAACCATAATATGCCGCAATATTTGAATTTCATCTCAAAACTCAAGCAAAATGCATTTCTTACCGAAGGATTTTATTGTTTGTGGAATGTATCAAAAATAGTGCTCAATTCGTATTGCATTCGCGAGAATTTCTCTTTAGTTCAGTTGACTTCAATGTGTTTGCTAATTCGGCACATTGAGAACTGCTCATGCATAAATATATTCATTGAACTATGCCCGAATGCTTTTCTCGTTGATATTCGCCCTCATTTCACTTAATTGCAACATAATTTCTATCATTCAGCTGATTTATTTTCAGTTAATTTGAATTGTTATTATCTTTTGGTGTTGTTCATTTGATCGATCTGGATGTGATTTTATAGGTAATTTGATTGCTTTCAGACTTGTTTGTGGAAGACTCAATTGACTCTGTATCTTAGCTTGAACGTGAAGGCCTTATTGCAAATATTTTAATATTTATTCTTGGCTTCTCAATTTGACTGTTCGTGATTACGATTGTGGAAGAATTTGGTAGCCCACGAATTTGGTCACGTTAGATGCAAAAGTACGTATAACGGCTTCTTCTTTAGCAAGCTTCACTAATTTTTTTCATTAATTGTATGCAAAGGCGAGCGGTATGCAAAGAAAAAAAAATTTTTGAAATTTATTAAACTCTATGTTGAATTTCGAGAATTTGTGCCAGGATTTATTTCTTGACTTCTGAAAAAAGTGCGAGGAAAACTTCATTCACAATCAGCAGTGGCGATTACGACCGCTAAATGATTTTTCTTTGAACGGTTCGCAGAATTCGAGTGCTTTTTGCTTTGCAGTAGGACCTTGCGTAGAGATATAACAGTGTCATTCAGTGGAATGGGGTACCAGTACTTGCCGTCCTAGAGTATTTTGAAAATTGCAAGACCAATAACCAGAAAGAGAGGGAAAGACGGAAGGGAGAGGATACAGTGAAGCCACCGTGGAAGATTAATGGGACAGGAAGGAGGAGACATCGAAAATTGGACAGCTGTTCGCAGCTGCTGAAGGTGTGGTGATAAAACTGCTAAAGAAGAAAGGATAAAGTTTAAGGTAGTCCTGAGTGCTGACACTTGGCAGAGGCTCTTCTCTGTTCTTCTAAACGGATATCGTGAAGCGGAAATCGCAATTGTGCTGTGAGAATGTGATCGGTTCTTGGAAGACGAGTATATATATATGTTCATGTATATACTTATGTGCCTATGCGAGCATATGTGTTTATGTACTGCGTATGTGTCTGTGTGTCCGTGCATGTGCATATGTATGCATACACTTCTTTAACGCATGCATGGAAATAGTGGGATTAATAGAAATTCGTGCAAAGTGGGAAATTTCTCGAATAAGGTGGGACCTAAAGGCAGGCAGGAGAGCTCGATGAAACAATGTTTTAGGATGTCGAGGCCGTCGACGAGCATCTTCCGCTCCGAGTATGATCAGATCACTGATAGGCTTCTGATTATCGAAATTTATCCATAACTTAGGGAGGAATTACCGCACCGCTCGTTCTGACAACAAACCTAGGTGGGTCTTAAGGTGGTTCACAAAACTCAGATTTGAAATAGTTGTTTTGCAAGGAGTTTGGGTGTGTCCCTTCATGACTGGTCTTTTTTAAGAACAAATATTTGAATTACTGATGGTTTTGATATGGGACGGATTTAAATTACTTGTGTGCATTCCAGTCGAGTCAAATATCAGATAGCCTTCGGGCACCAAAGGAATGCTGAAGAAGAGAGAAAGTGATATCCTCAATCCGATTGTCATCTTCTCACCGTGAGGACAAAAACCATGGAAAGTACTTTTTGGGAGGAAAAAATGATGTAAACCTTTACGCAAGAAAAGGCGAAGCGAGTAATGAACTCTTAAGGCAAACGAACTAGGCAGTAAGCAATGGCGTTTGCTAGCGGTCTTGCTTTTCTGCGCTACTCTTGAGTTCACTATATGAGAAATGAAGGAGGGGTAGGCGGAGAGGGGCTGGAGACTTCAGAAGGAACCTTTGGATCCGCATCTGTTCTTGGATGCTCGCATCTGCAATACGTTTTCTTTCACTTAAGGAAAAATTTTAATGAAAAGAATTGATTGCACAGAATGCTGATTTGTTGCAAAAACCTGTTCTTGAGTATAAATGTCAGCTGTGCGAGCTGGCTTGTGCTTGCAGTGAACGCTTTGCGAACAATGCTTCAAGTGAAAGCTTTTTCGAGAATTTGTTGGGCGCAGTCAGATGGGCGGTAATATGATGCTCTAATTCGACCATCAAACGGGAGCG
Organism: Baylisascaris schroederi; assembly: GCA_006503575.1. NCBI lineage: Eukaryota > Metazoa > Nematoda > Chromadorea > Rhabditida > Ascarididae > Baylisascaris > Baylisascaris schroederi. The sequence goes on from QEWY01000376.1 coordinate 167,107, forward strand.
CAGCTTGTTCGACGCCTTCTAATTGCATCGTAGCGTTGAACACTTCCGTTTATCGTTATGCACTCTTGACAAGAAGGTCATACTGCGCTTTTATACCCCTTATGCGAGAACAGATGTTCAACCTCCAATCGCTTATCTTATCTGGCACTGACTATACAATTCGAAAAGTGACTGAAATGTGTTTGCAACTAGAACGGCTCATGCTATATATTCAGTTTATTGTCGTATTTCGTAAAAATTCGTCTGATTTGAAAGGAAAGATGTCAATGCTTCTAGTGATGGCACTTGATTAAACCATTTCTTTATATTTGGTTTTCAGTGACAGCATTTTCGACCGTCTCGATAGCGTGATACTGTACTTGGAGAATAACAATTATCTTGGTTTTCCTAAATATAAGACTTGAGAAAGAAGATAGGAAGCCAACGTGACTACAAACTCCTATTCTTGTGAGCGGGGTTCCTAGAGATGCGTGGTGTGTGCAAAACGCATTCCGATAATAATTTGCTCTTTCTCACTTGCAGTGATCGTTTATGTTTCCATTGTGATTTTTTTTGTTCTATTCTCGCGTCATCGAATCTAAGCTGAAAAATGCTGTAGCGCTTATCTTGATCAGTCATTTGATGACTCAGTAAAAGGGTGTGTCCTATACACAAGTATGTATTACCTTTGCTGAAAGGTATATATTCCCTTCTGTTTTGAACTTCAACATTAATGCAACATAACATCTTGCACACCTGTTTTGTTCCTAATATCCTGTAATACCTGTTTTTCTTTCTTATATCCTATATAGCTGTTTTGTTCTTACTACAAGTATTTGCTCACAACTGCACTTTCCGTTCCGTTCCATCTTTGAAGTCCTGTCGTTTAGCGCTCAGCAACGCCCGTTCCATGCGCAGGTGCCACCTGCTGGACTCAATAAGAAACGATGGCAGTAGTTGCAGATCGATTTGTCCGGCATGATGAGCAACATACCATGCAATACGTTTGAAAGCTTTTTTCACTGCACTAATTTTTGCATACATAGCGACACCTACTTCAAGTAGTACATGCTGCCGATCTCGTGCCACTAGTTATTGTTCTCTTATTGACAACCGCTTTTGCAAGCACTCAAAAACTCGACGGATTTTAGGTTGCATAGTTCGCACATTCACGTTACAAGAAAGTGGAAGTGAAGAAATTCAAAAAAAAAATCGCGTTCACTTGTTATCACAATTTCTTCCCAGTGTTTCTTGCATCCTGCAATGGAAAGCTCGGCATCACTCCATTTCTACATGATGGCGCTCCTTACTTTTCCTTCGACTATCGAAATGTGTCTACAACAGCTCTGATAGCAGTTGCTTTAAGATTCTGATTGCGGGGAAAAATTTGTGATTTGATTCTACGCACTGATTCACTACAAAAACACGCTTTTTATCTTTTTCTCATTTTGTTTGCGTTCAAATTGTGCATTAGTAAATACAAAAAATTGCCATAGAATATCATATTATTCTCGCTTATATTCTCTCTCCTTTTTCGCATATTTACCGTTCTCGCTCATCGCATCCATCAATTTATAAGCTAATATCCTTAAAAGTTTTTAAGAGATTCAGGAAGATGTGAGCAAAAAAAAGAAGATCGAGTGCGATTTTTCATTGGCAATCAATCACGTTAAAACACCGTGTGTTAGCGGCAAACGAATCCAAAGTTTCAATTAACCTGGTTAGATATTCCATCCGTCGCGCTTTCCGTACTTTATTTTAGATATGTGAGATCTGTTGGACTTTCTTCTAGTCTATTCCAAAGACAATGCATTAAAGCACGAGAATATAAAGAAATTTTTAATGAAGATTTCTCGCTAATGGTTTGGATTCTCTCATTAGCATGGCACGTTCAGCGTTGTGGCATATCAGCTTTATCCTGTTGCTATCCGACTATACAACTAATAGCCAACGGGAATTTCGATGTGCTTGGGAGCATGTCGTTGACGATGTCGTTATTTACGCTCTTTGCATTTGCGCAAATCGATTCGCCTAGTTGTATAAACTTTATTGCTAAAAGAAAATCTATCAAATCAGCCAGAAGGGTGCGTAGGAGTTGTCAGTTTATTTATGATTTTAATGCTTTATCCAGAAAAATATTTATGTTATCCAGAAAAATTTTATGCACAAATCTATTTATATTCAACAAACATATGAATGTTCAGAAGATTCCGCCGCTATTCATAGGAATTTTCATGTCGATCTATCGTCAATGTTGCCGTGCTTTGAAATGTTATACTTATTAAAAACTTTCGCTTACATGTACATTTTAAGTTTATTTTTTTCCACAACAATAGATCATGTTTATGTTTGCGTACGAATAGATAAAAAATAATATTTATAGAGCAATAGAAGGGACATAAACAATTAGTAGAAAAATGTGCATTTGTATGTGCTAGGCATCTTGCTTCTCTAAATTTCATTATAACGAGTAAATTTAACAAGACATCCTTTGAAGTCCTTAACACCAATCAGAGATTATTGCAAATTTGTATCGCCTAAAATTCGATGAAGTCGAGATTTATATTTAAATCCGAAAGTTGACAATTTTATCACCTAATTGTTGCAAATATTCTCGGAATTTTCAACCAATGCATCGAAAAGATCATTACGGATTTTTCAATAAAAAAAAAGTACTCAACGTGAAAGGCTCATTAGGCTAGTAGAGAGGAATTGCATGAGCGGTGTGAGCGAATACGCTACGATTATATGCAATTATACACTCGAGAGCTAGAGTATTGTGCTCTAGAGTGCCCTTCTCAAATTACCTATCGATATTCTATTTGCACAACCCTTATGCCCTTTGAAGGTGTTACGGATGCTTGTTGAGTATTCGGCGAATTTCATGCTACTAAACTCGTTCATCGAATGATTTTTCTTGAAGTTGTTGGTCATACAACGGTAGTCTTGTCAAACATTTAACAGGTAGTCTGTGCAGGATGATAAGCCTTTAAATTCCTGTTCATCGCATCAGTCCGATTTCAGAAATTGCCAGGAAATAAAATAAAAGATAGCTGAATATTTTGTACAGCAAAGTCTGTACGTTCATGCGCACATACTAGCGTGCACCTGTTTGTGTTGATTTGGCCTCTCACTTCAACACCAAGGTAACATTCTACCGTTTCGGTTTATTCTCGTCTATTTTTCTGTTTCATTTGACACGCTAGGTGGGATAACGTCGCGTTATTAAGCGAACACTGACTTTTTCGATAGACCATCCAGCAAGCCAACTCACATATTTTACAATTTTCAAGCCCAGGGACAGCCGAATCAGCTGTTTGTCATTTTTGACTGACTCCCACCAGAGCATGTATAACGTGGTCGAACTGGTCACTCACAGGGGTCAAACTTATCATAGGATCCTCTATTTTACGATGTGTTTGCAAGCGATTTCATGACTGATTTCAAGAAAACACTTAGATTTTTTTCGAAAAGATTTTCTTGAAGTCATATTTCTTTGCTCGTAAAAAATATGGAATGCTCATTGCATTAGGCAGCCTGATATTTCTGAATATTTGTCAACCTGTATACACAATGTTTTCCGATATTTCTTTTCATGTTCCACTTGTACTCCATCGAATGTTCACTCATTATAAGAATCAGCGTTTTGCATTCAATCTTCATAGCATACCTGAAGTCTAATAGTGCTTCATTTCATTGGTTTTACGTCTTTAATTGAAAACCAAATGCAAATATAAAGCTGCTGCAAACAATGAACGTCATATTATTGTCGCAATAGGATTTATAAGTTTGATTGATTCGCACAACAATATTGGTTTACAGTGATGATGAGGCATTCGGCGAATCAAAGTGTCATTTTCGATTAGCGTTATTTTCCCTCTCATATTGGCAAAAATTTATATAGCCTCTTTGATTGTTGATTGAGGAGACAACCTAAAGATATTTTCACCATTATCATTTATGATTATTTGCACAGTATCGATCATGCTTTTTGCAATTTGTATTTTCTAATTTTTTGAAATTCTTTTCATTGCTTGGGCGATGTCTGTAATTTTGCAATTACTTTCCTGCAAATTGTTTGGATTGCATCACATGGAATGGTGTAGAATTCACCTTCGAATGCTCTGTTTGAAGATGAGCAGAAATCTCCTTTATTTGTGATTGACTAGTGACTATGCTCTGTGCTACTTCGTAAATAAAGCTTTGCAAATCCTGGCTCGCTGATGGAACACTTTTCGTGACCTCTACCTTATTCAACCTTAGTTGTTTTATTTTCCAATCGATATTTATCACGTTATCACCTCTAGCAAACTTCCGTATCTGTAGGGCTGGCTGACTTACTGTGAAGGAGAATCTCTTTAATGAAGGGTTGTAATATATATTTGTTAATTTAAGTCTTAATAATATCACTGGGTTTGAATCATTGAAAATGGTGAAGAATCGGTTATTTCAGGTAGCTTCGATGTAGCCAATTGAGACAACTGCTAAAGCATGCTGTAAGATGCTCGCAAATTCAACTGCTATTTAAGAGAGCATATGGAAGATTTCTTCTTTATTTAATAAAGCATTCGTCTTTATAATTTTCTTTTATATGAGAAATTAAAAATAATATTTCATTCAAAGTAATTCAATCAATGTTTACGGAAGAAAATTGCAAAAGAAAAAGTGAATGAAATTACTGCCAAAAATGATCATATTTCCTAGAAGATCTTCCTCACTTAAAGAGATTTCATTTTGCAGCATAGAACATATTTTGCAGCTTGATTATATCAAAAGCATTTGCTCTATGTGAATGAAGAAGATGTCTAGTGTTGTTTACGCCGACAAGCTGAGATGATGGGGCGAACACATATAACGTTAGCGATAAAATTGGCTAGCTTAGTGTTTCATAGTGAATCCATTAGGTTTGCCTAATACTACGCTTGATTGCAGTGATTTTGCCGCAAATGCATCCTCACCCTATTTACGATGACACATTAGGACAATGCATGAACGATTTGGTAAAGTCAATAGCATTCATCCCATTTGTGAGAGGGAGAATGTGGATTGCATCGGACAGCTTGACACATAAATAGCACACTTGTGCTATTCACTGCAAGTGACACTCTCACAGGTTTTATGCAGAGTGACCACTTCGTCCCATATTAACGGTCAGCATCAAGCCTCTATGAGTACTTCTGTCGACAATGAGAGTACAGCAGACCTCTTTCATACCTTGCCTTTTTATTTGTTTGCTCGTTTAGTCAAAATATATAGAAATTGTTGGTGAGATTATTCTTTGAATTTCTTGAAGCTTTTTATCTAGAGTTTTTGAATAGGAGCGTTATATTAAGAAAGGATGTCTATGAAAGGAGATATAAAGAAAGGAAGGCTTTTCTATTTTCCTTCTTCGTAGCATTCGACTCTGTCTTCATTATTTCTGCTCGTCGACCTAATCTTAAAAAGAACTTGCGAGACTGGCTGTTTCATTACCCTTTCGTTGATTGTAGCCTTCTTGATTCTGAAATCTGTTCAATATCTTCGTCTAATTGCTTGCAAAATGTTTACGACATACATCATAGGATTTCCATTTTCAATGATTGCATTTGTGCAAGGCGTTGCGAGCTATAGTTGAAGAAATCTAGTAAGGAGGACAACCGAAGGAATCTGTGGTGACATGGAAATGAGAGGTGGACTCTGATGCAATGGAAGAAAAATAGATAATCCCCTCCTCAATTAAGCCTTTAAGTAATCAGAGAAATGGCGATGAAGACGGCAGCATTCACAGTTTTTATCTTGACTCATGCTTGAGATTTTCTGCTTTTGTGTTCTACTCGATCATCCCCTATTGTGAATAACCAAAGAGCACAATCTGTGGTTCTCCATCGATCAAATTTCTTCAATTTATCTATGAGCATAATCTCTTAGATCATATATCCGTCTTGTCTTATTATATAGTCGGTGATTGTCATAGCTCTTGATGTGCGCTTTCGTATTTCACATTACATGTTGAATACGTTTAGGTCTGTGAATATATACGTCTTTTTATTTCATTATCGTAATTTTTTTCATGTTATTTCTTGATTCATTCTGTTTAACTTCTTTTTTTTGAAAATTTGATGTCTAGGGAAGTTTTTCCCCATTCAAAACCTGTTTTTCAACAAGCTTCAATTAATTCCTCCTAATTTTTCAAAAAACTTAAGATTCATTTCAAATTGCGTGAAAAATGTTTCCCTCTATTAGCTCATAAGCAAAATTCACTTCAAATAGCTGCTGAAATTATTGCACTTTAGTTTTATTCAACAAACGCATCATAGATTTGTTCAGCTTTTTTCATCTCTCTTGAGGTTGAATGTTTTTTATATTACTCCTTAGAGTGCAAACATTTTGCAGCATTTGAAATTTGAGCACATTTTCGTTCATTTTTCAATGCAACTTCTTAAAGAGCTTATTGAAATATTATTGGAAACTAGTTTTCGCTATCGAATGTTTTTAACGATTTGACGAGTTGTTTATTTTCTACTACATGATTTGCAATCATTTGTAGCACTTTCTTTTCACATTCCAAATTTCAACCACGTTTATTTTTCTCATTTGTTCCAGTGAATCTTACATCTCCCCATCAGTGGTTTTTATTTTTTAATGGGAAATTCTTGCTTGCTTAGGAGGCCGAGAAAAAGTTGCAGAATTTTTTCAGGGGACCATGAGTTATGCAAATTTTCACGGAAATTTGTAATTTATACGACACACTTTTATGTAAAGTTCTGAATGAAAACTTTTGGTTTCGTCTGTCGCCTTCCACGACAAGTGGAATAAATCCATCAGAAAGTAGGAATCGGCACATTATGCGTTTTTCCAATGTCCCTCCATCATACGAGCAAACAGTCAAAAAATTATTGCACGCGTTCAGTAACCCATTTGCATTTGGCGGATTCAATCGCCGTTGTAAGTTTTGCTCAAACGATTCGTTTGAGGCATTTCTTCCAATTCCACTTTGCAAGACGCCTTTGACTGAAGCTGAGTTGGCATGCTGGTAGATGTGATTGCCTCCTACCAGTCAAAAACTTTAAGCGGAGGGGGAAAAGGGTACCAATGAAACTGGATATGAAAACTTTGATCTGTATATAAGTTGTCGCTCTGTTTTATTTCTCAGTATTTTCCACACATTCTAGCAGAAGCACTAATGAGATGCTGCGGCCACGTCATGCATCTGTTTAATTCATCTCTGCTATACCATTCATCCATCGTTTTTCGTTTTGCTTGCATTTGCATTACTATTGATGAACTTTTGTTTCCAGTTGATTTGCCATCACTAACAAAGTGCATCTCATTGTTCGTTTCTTCATTCGATTTTATTCATCAGTGTAAATGTCTATCGTATTCCAAATTTATCCATTTATCACCTACCTATCGCAAGGAATGGATATAGCAAAGGTGATAGGATATCATAAACATTCAATGTTTACTTCATCGTTATCACTCACAAAACGTTGAAAAGAATTATTTAAATCGTTGCATAACTTACCAGAAACTTCAAAAGTTTTTCAAATTCTTTTTTAAACAAACAAACATAGTAATACTGATGATCATAATAATAGAAAAAAAAATAGATGATGGAAAAAGCAGGTAAACGAATCGTATACAGCAATTATTGAAGTTGAGTAATGAGACAGTCTCTATGAACGTTGCTATGTAGTGTTAGTAATAATTCTCTCATATTTCAATAGAAATACTGTTGGCTTTTCTCTCTATCTTTTATAAACATAATGATTCTAGTGAATTTGATATACTCATGAGGAAAATGTTTCATTAAGTTGTGAACTGAAGCCTCGAAATATTCTGATTCTCTTTCTGTTCACTATTCGTTGTGCAAGCATTATCTTCTTCTATATGTGATGGAAGAGATATGAAAGGTATTTTCGCTCAACAAGGAAGTATTAGCTATTACGTCAAATACTGTGTGTTCATTTCAGCACAGCTGAATGAAGCAAGAAAAAAGAAAGAATGAGAACACGATTTCTTCCTCCAATGTTGCCAACTAAGCAATTATCAATGAACAGCTGCGCTTGCTATGCGTTTCTTTTTTTTTCTTTTTATTTCAAGCGCTTCTTCATTCACCGATATCCAGCATCTCCCTCTCTACTCATTTGATGGTGCTAGAAACCAAGAATCATCCGTTTGCGTAAGCTTATTCCATAAGAAGTCCTATTGGATTCTACTTGTTGCCACTGTTATACGCGACCACCTATGAAGTCAGTAAATCGAAATGAATTCCATGTTCTAATGTGATGTTTTATATGTAATGTGATATTTTATATGAAGTTCATTTCTGTGTAAAATCTCAACTGAAGACTTCGACTTTTAGTTCTTCGAGATGCGAACAAATTCAACGCTCGAAATAGGTTTTTGAATTTTTATACTTTAGACAAATATCCTTCTTAATAAGCTATGAGAAAATTGAATAACGGAAGTTGGCTGATTCTACTATGATAATGTATTACGTTATACGATTAAGCTCATATTTGACTTTTCTGCATTCAGAGAATGAGACGATTGTGTATTATTCACTCAAAAAAGTAGTGAAAAAGTTCTGCCAGGTTGTCAGGAGAGGACTTTCATCAGGCTCATCAGTGTTTCGCTATCATATAAGGATGTGGCACGTATTACTTCGGAATGCTGTCAGCTTTCTATTTTTGTGATGCACAATTGTTTGCCTATGACTACTAGTCGGCATCTCTTACCAGCAGGAGACAAAATTGCGCTGCAATTTTAAAGTAGTAATCAGCTTGATGCTCATTGGCGAGTCAAACCTGTGCACAGAGCTTAAACCACTAATAAATCGAATTCATGCGTTTCGATACGTGGTATCGAATCGCATAAATTCGTGGTACATGATATCGATATTATAGGAAATCTGTTGCCAATCTTTGAAATTTATTTTTATCTAATAAATCACTGCATATTTAAAATTTAAAACTGAAAGGACCAGTTGAAAACGATAATATTTTTCGAGTTCATAGCTACTGATGGACAGGGGAGGAGAGGAAAGTTTATTAGTGTTACCTCCATCTAGAAGCCCCATGGTATCTTTCAGTCATTTTTTGATGAGGCATACCACAAGGTTACATTCATCGAATAGTTCAGGTGTTTTATATTCGGAAGTGTTTGTTCATGGTCGTAGAAAAAACTATTAGCGTTTTTCCATCTCATTGATTTTTTACGCTCGATGTGCCGATCAGTATACGTAAGCAACTGTCTCCATCTTTGTCGTAAAGCTTACCTGACTACCTCCTGGATGCAGTTCGATTTTCACTGAATATTTCGGACGATGTAGACAACTCAATCGTATTTTAAAAATGATAGGGTTGAAAGTATTATATGCAAATATCTCGAACTAATCGATGAGGAAATCGATCAAGCGGGCGGTTGAATCAAATCCTCGTTTTATTTCTCTCCAAGCCCATACCCATCTTTTCTTCAAAGGAGTTTAGACTCGGTCGAATAGATGTTACCTAGTTAATTCCATATGTCATCTTGAAATATGTGTTGGTTATGGCGCAATATCCCATATAATGTACCATTATTTTGACGTTTGTTTGAAAAACAATTTTACTCTTAGTTGCATTTTCGACTTTCCACCTGCCGTTTTCTTTTGAGGCATATCTGCCGTGCAGCATTCTTTAGCTTTAACCTCAATGACAAATTTCCTGCTAATTTACTTTCTTCATATATTCGCTTCGCTTCACCTACCTTAATCTCACTACTCATTTTTCTAGCGATTTTTTATGCTATGCATTCTTGTAGGCATCGTTCCCTACTGTCTCTATATATTTGTTTGTCTGTTTCCTCGTCTGACTGTTTGTAGGTTCACTTGTCGCATACCAACTATTTCGGTAGTGAATTAGCGATCAATGAATTAGACTGCTGCATTAGTTTCAAGCTAATATAATTTGCATTATGCTAATCAACTATTGAGCACGAGCTTCATACAAATTCATTCGCACAAATGATCAAATTTTCGTCTACCGTTCTTCCACTTCTCTGAACATCGAAAAAGAGGATGATGTTATAAAGTGCAGTCCCCTATTACTTCCGATTATTTTCGATGAACTATTCGATGTTCATTAAAGAGATTTTCCTCCATAAAAAGTTCCACTACGTTCTGATGAAACCCAACTGTTGAGGCGTATGACTTGCGATTTCTAAATCATTCTTTGTTGCTCCCATTTATCTTTCATCCCATTTCACTTCCTACTTTTTTTTCCAATATCTTGTTATTATGTGGGGGATTGCGGGTAGAGAGGAAGGGGAATAGTGTTGCAGCTTTATGCTTTAGTCGAAGCTTAGATTGTAAAGTTGTCGCGGTTATAGCGAAACATACGTTGTATGCCACAAGGGGGCGTATAAAACTAATATGACTGAGGATTGACGCGGCTTATCAGTTGGCTAGATCGAAAGCGAATAAAAGGTTGAAGAGGAAAAGACAATGGTCAGTGGTCAGCGCGCCAATTAAACGGGTCTTCGACACTCGACAATGCTTCATTGGCTGAGTGGAGCAATACCCTCGTGACCACTTTCCGCTTCAAAGAGCTTTCAGCTAATTTCTCTTTCTTAGATGCCACTCAATCTCGTACCCTCAAGTGACCATAGCTCCTTCCAAGATTTCTTCTCACTTCTATATTTGTTATTCATAACTTTTTTAAGTACTCCTCAAATATTATAGTATGCTTCTCTGTACTTCATTAAGCACAACTGTAATGGTTTATCACAAACCAGCACTCTTCAAAGTGCAAACATTGGTACATGTCGCTGCATTTATGAACGATTATTAATCGATTCAAATAAGCTTCTTACAGAAATGCTGAAATTCAATGGCGCTCCCATTTTCTCTCAGAAATTCAATACGGAACCGCACTTTTCGTCATCTTTCTCAGCTTTATTATTATTGTAACGAAGCAGATTTGACGTACATTGACCTTAATAACCCTCATTGCCTCAAATTCGATAATTTACTGGGGTTTCATCTCAGCTTTGTCCATCTTGAAGAATTAGTTGCCGCGAAAATCCCAAATTTTGCATCGCAGGTGCGAGAATAATTGGTGTATCATCGCATATGTGCCTCTTAAAGGGACTGACATGTCATTCATCTGTCATATTCAGCGCATCATTCTACTTCTTTAAGAAGTCTTTTACTGCATAATGGAATGCGTCGTATGACGAAACCTTCCACTAAGTTGTCCTATTCCATACACGTACTTTTCAAACACTGTCGTAGTGCGGTCATATCGAAGGGTATGCGCCTATAAACCTGCCTCTCTGTTCACTTGCTTATGGCACCACTGAAATCTCACCTGTGAAGTTTGACAGGTACTATTTCCTTTATATATTTTCGCCCTCTGCTAGCTTTCAAGCAGTTCCACCTAACTCGCTGGTGTTCACAGGTTAGGTTGCAGGTAAGAAAACCACCTACAGGTAAATGAGAGCTTGCGTTTTACACTGCGATCGACCAAATCGTGATTCATCATTATCGTATATAAACCTAAGAGGAAATTGGTTGGCCCACTTAAAATCAACTGAGGCAAAATATTAGTATATTTGAGCGCGTGTTTTAGTTATCAGTCCGATCAACGAAAACACAAGTGCAAGAACGTACCAGAAATGCAAGAACGCGCCTTTTTTTCTGGCGTATTTTCCAAATTTTCGTCATGCAAACTTTGGAAAACGATACCTAGCTTGTTACTGAATTTTTTGGCGGCGTGGTATTCGCTTCTTCTTTTCTCCTTTTATTCTGATGAATATTCGTTGGGAATTTTTATAAATATTAGATGCTACTTCAAATCTATTGATGTGTGATTATTCACGCTTCATATGAATATAGGAATGACAGTGCGTTCAAGCGAACGACATTTCGTTATCGCTTTATTGCAGCTTTTATGTGCAGCGTTGTATCTGAAAAACACTTAATGCATTCGTATGTTTATAAGTCCAGGCTCATGTCGTGTGCAGTTCGCCTAGTAGACGTTTACCCGAATACGAACATATGGACAGGATGTTTTCAATCGCCTAGATTGCCTTTGGCATCCTTCTTACAGTATTAATCGCTACTTCGAGAATCGTCTCGGTGAGAATTTGGTTCCGGCCTAAAAAATTAATCTATTGGCTCATTGAGTGGGCGAAGGAACTGTGAAAACCTTTTTTCCGAGGAGGTCGGTTAGCAAAAGCTGGCAGGAAAGTTTTGACAACATAATTCATAAATAAAGCGATAACAACTGAAATTTTGTTCGAAAATCCAGTCCGACTAAATGTTGCGACAACCAAAATGAAAGCAAAATTGCTAAATGTTTTGACTCCTATCGATAATTTCCAGATGTGTTTTTTCGCCCTTCCAGTGGAGAGTTAATAGCCTTATTCTTGTTCTTTGTGATTCATAATTATGTTTCACAATGGAGTTAGTGAACATTCGATAAACTTACTATGTTCATTACAGAAATACGGTAAAGATACTTCTGTTTGATTTTCGTCGTGAAGAGGAAGACGATAATAACAGATATGAGGGTGGTACTAAAAATTCCAGTTCATAAGACAGTGAATTCAAGGGACAAGTCTGATTAGAGTGTGGCAATCCTTCCAGCATGACTCCGGAAATCCTCGCCCTCAAGGACATGAATAGGAACAACCGCACGTTTTTTGCTCCTCCCACCAGCTCCCACTGTACCTTTTTTCATACGATGTCATCCTCAGAACTCTATCGGGGCGTTTGCCTGCTTACTTCCGCTTCTTTATGCATATACAACTTTCGGCATGTGGGTGTGTGCTTTTGCAGTCCTCGGCGCGCTTGAGCCTGAATATTGGAGGGACGAAGTTACCGTTTCTTCCTTCCACCGTTTGGCCGAGACCCCATATTCTACAATATTTTTGACGCCAACTCCTCATTTAGCGCCATGAATATATTGCCGGAATAGCCATAATATATGCGCTGTACATATATTATCGACTTCAGTTACACATCCTAAGCCATCATCAAGACAACAAAGAAATCGCAACTGAATATGACGAGTTTTTTTTACCTCTGCATCTTTTCTGGAACTAAGGAAATTATGTAATTTCACTCTTCCTAGATTGCGTAAACATTTCAGATTCCGACACGAAAAATCTTCAATATCTCAGATTCTCGTTTCGTTGCTATCGAAAATTGAAACCTAGTGGGCAACTTTATCGTTCACCGCAGTGGTATTATTCAAATCTATTACCGCTCTAAATTATGGTTACCTCTCCTTGTTTGACGCAATACTTTACATCCATCATAAGTACTTTCGAATAACCATTTTTGATCCTCCGAAAAGAATTTTGCACTCGGCATTTTTCTTCTTGAAAGCACCACTTTATCTATTCGGCTCCTATCTGTTGCTCCAGTCGCCTCTCAATAAGCCTATACTTATTTACCCAGCGTGGCCTCTTACTTGCTATCCGGGAAACCGGGGTTGGTTAGCTGCTTCATTCCAATAACGCATCTCTAATGAATTCTTATGATATAGTTCTCCTCAATTTAATCTGCATAGCCTTTATATTTCGTGGATTTCTTTGCAGAAAATGCTGTTACAATTGTTCTGTGAAATTTTGTTGCCTCTAGAAGATACATTTTGCGCAACTTCCTCATAAACGCTCGGTGTTTGTCCTTGTGAAGTGTGCTTTAAGCAGCCGGTTGGCATATAACTGTCTCTTTGATACAAATGTTTCAATGAGAGGATATCTGTATGTCGTTCATTTTCTACTGCATGATTTACTTGCTTTTTAATTGCTTACTATAGACAATAACATCTTTAAGAAAATATCGTACTCAATGATTCCAATGATGTTCACGTTGTTGAACGCCAACCAATATAACATTCATGTTTGTAGCTGTAAATGGAAATAATTTCAGACGTTTACATATAGTGTGGCGCATCGATCAGCATCGAATTATCGCTTATTCATGAGCGCTTTCTTCCATCACACTACTTCCGATCGCTGTATCACTCGCATTTTCTGAAGGTTTGTTCCTTTCCTTTTGTGTTATATATATATAATATATATATATATATATATATATATATACGTATATAGCTCTGTGTATGTGGTACCTGGAACTCGGTAGTCACTGAAGTTCGGGAACCACTTCATCGAATTCGAAACAGATAAAGGCATTTGTTATAGAGAAAATAAGTTGATGCGCACTCAGTATCGTTTCGATTTTCGTTCTTCATCGCTGCGATCACGGAAAAACCGAACTTTTTTAGGAGATTTTTAAGGATGATCAATTTGTTGAAAAAATGGCGATATTATTTTGCATATCATGTTCTCTTCTGACAAGTTGTGAATGTGGTTGGTTGGGTGAGCGATATGCAAAAAAAGTTCCAAACGTGCCAGCCTCTCTGTCACGTTTTGCTTCACTTGTTTGTCGCTGAAAAGCACGTACTTTCATTGGTATATTCATTATAAGCATTCGATCGCTTTATAGGTCAAGCTGTTCGTTTCGGATGACCTTAGGTCTGTTTGACCAATGTGTTCTATAACTTGCTACCACGTAATAAAAAGTGCGCAATAAGTTCGCAATAATTTCATTCATTTCAACTGACTTAATCAACGGAAAGACGATCTTTCGCTAACCAATCTATACGAGATGAAAATCTGATAGGTGTTCATAGTTCCTGCGCCTTTTTCAGCTTTAAATACCTGTCGATGACTGTTTTCGAAGCTGAAAGATTAACCTGAGTTTTGACAAGGTAGCTCAATCTGTGGTGCAAATTGTAGCCAGCCATCTCCGCCGCTCTTGTTTCCGTGATTTTCTAGTCGAAGTACATATGCACAACATAAAAATAGTGCTCACATTGTACGACTACCGTAGTACACTCTCCGAAAACGCAGATTGGCATAACTATGCAACAACTTACACCATACAAATACATCATACATTCTACGTCTAGAACGAAGCCTGTTTTTGAAAGGAAGCTGTGGAATTTCGAGAATTTGGTGGATGCGTGGTGGGGGTAAGGTAAAAGGAACGTGGAAGTTCCATCCAGGTATTACCGTTTGCTCATATAATAAAACAACCTTGTTTTTTCAATTAATGTGCCTATACAATGGTATAATAATTCAGCAGTCGAACAATTTTTATTTTTTGCCTTTATTTGTCATCACTAGAAGAAGATTGTCTTATCAAATGTTCCCAACAACCTCCTCATTAACAAATAATAAGCAGTTAACTAATTTTAGCAGACTTTGCAAATTTTCTCAGTTCACTTCCCTCGTGTTGTATACCTGACACTCATCTGCCTAGAGAAATGATGCAAACAGTTTTTCTTCAAATATGAAACGTTGCAAAGTAATGGCTGCAATCATATGCAACCTTTAAATTAGTCTTGTTGAAAGAAATACAAAAAATCAAGTGAAGATTTTCCCTAAAGAAAAGAGCAATTCGACCCGGTATTACCACTGACTGCTTTTTTCCGTTAGTTGCATGATCATGTCAAGGGATGATTGATGATAGATGGTACAAGGTGGTATTAATGGATTGACGTAGTTGTAGGGCCAAGCCTAAGCCTTAATTAATGATGAAAATGGAAAACACTGGAGCAGTTGCTTTGTTTTATGGAATGCGAAATGCACTGTTGTTTCAAGAAATTTTTTTTTGCGGCTTGCTAACTTTTGTGCAATAAATTACCCTTTTTTCCGTTATCGAAAGAATATTGTGCGTATTTGTTGATTGATGCCAGAATTTTCCAGGAATCACTAAATCATTGTTGACGTTTTTTATTTCTTTTTTGTTTTTTATTAGAGCTGTAGCAATTGTTGTGTAACTTTGGAGCGAAAACGATTCCAGATGACTATCCATATTACTCATAAAAATATTTTCGTCATTGAGGACATTCAACTTATTTCAGCTTGAATGAATCTCTCATACATTTATGCCTTCGGAGAGCCTCATGTTTTCGCACATATATGTGCATATCTCCTAAACGAAGTGGCCGTCCTCCAAAAGTTTCAAGTGATTAAACATTGAAAAAAATGACCAGAAAATTTTCTTGATTCAGAGTAAACAGTCGACTGACCCCTATGCCGTCATTCGCATTGATTCTGCAATTTTGAGAAAAGTTATAGCGTGTAAAAGTGAAGAAATGTTGCTTCATTTTACATCGGTTGGCTTCTCATATTACAGCGATTTGGCGCAAACGAAAATGGCTTTTTTACAAGTCTATACGAGTGATGATCTGTTAAATAAAAACCAGCATTTATCATCTCGTGGTAAATTCTGAGGTTGATGGTCATTTTTACCGCATGCATAACTTCATATAGTGCTGTCTACTCTATGCTTTCATGGTTGTTTTTGAACTATACATTAAACATTGCATTGGCAAACAAAACAGTATACAACAACAATTTAGTTCGCCCTCTGGAACTTCATCAACGCTTCAAGACGATACGGTTCCATCTCTGCAAGAAAATTAGATTCCTATACAGAAAAAGGATTTTTAGAGCTGAGTGCATAGCCATTTTCCAATTTATGAAATTTCTTCGCAGAAAAAAAAATTTTTTTTTGCTTATTTCCATTGGCAACTGTGTCATTCTCGACAGTTTCTTTCATCCACCTCTTTCGTCCATTCTGTCGAAAGAAAGAGTATTTTTCATGCATCAATTCCTCATACTAAACATTTCATTTTCCTATATAAGCTATTCCTTTGGTTCGCTTTTCTTCACCACTATAATCCCGAAACTCCCACAAACCGAGTTGGAAGGCATATGCCACATGTATATAGTCTGAGGAAGAAACATATGTTCAACGTGAAAGCAGACACTTAATGTTCGGCGTGTAAGCAGACACTTACAAATGTCTTTCGCGATCATTGATCCATTGAGAATTGAGTGAAATACTTCAATTTGCAAATTTAGGTAACTGCTTTCTTCAAATGATAGGTGGCAATACAGGTTCATCGATGACGTCCCTTCCTTATGGCGGTCCTATTTTTCCTTCTGCGCATAGTTTATTTCATATCTTTGCTCACAGGCTCCTTTGCATAGATATCTTTTTGTTTTTTTTTCATTCCACTATTACTTCACATTTCCAATTTTCCAAAAATTCTTTTTCTCTACATTATTGCTGCTGGTGACGCATAAATCTTTCGTTAGCAAACATCAACTGTAGTTTATCATTAAGATTAAACGCATTGCAGTTTTTCGATTGAACAAATGCTGAAGTATATATGTTCGAAGAGCACATACGATGCACGCTTTTACGTCCCACTCATCTGACCAACCAAACCAACCAACTCAATGAGCTATCAAAAAAATTGCAGAAAATAAAAGACCTGAACAAAGATTTCATATATCGAAAAGAAATTTGAATAATGTAGAATGTGTGCAATTCTTTTGTATTTTAACATTTATAAGTTCTTTTTCAAATTTTATTGCACAAATGATGGCATAATATAAGAAATTATTCAATGCAAAATCCATCATTCCAACTGAATTTAATAGCAATACCTACCTACTCAGTGCTGCAACAGTTGAAGTGCAACGCAGATACTCGAATTCAGACGCTCAGACATAAACATTTATATGGGCATAGATATGGCGCAAACATAATGCTCTTTTGCAGAACGGTTTTGTAAATATGTGTAGGCAACGCTGACTTACGAACTTATTGTGCGCCGACGCAAATAACTATTCAAATTCAACAGCAATACTCGGACGAGATTTAAAAAGCGATCGCAACCATTTAAAACAACAAAATTTCTTTATCACCATATATGACAACTCGTTATTGAGTCGTGTATATTTGACAATACTCTAGTTCTTTGATCTATGCCTCACTGCCACAATTTTAAATCTCATCATTCCGAGGCGAAACTCCATTCTCACCCCGGTTTCCGAAGAGTTTACGATCGGAATCGGTTTCCTGGTGTAACTCTGATGCCTCTACATGGACAACTTTGTCATCTAATAAAACAGTTGATTTTGCATTCGTTAGGAGTGCTTAAAATACCACTCTTCTATCGCAATAGTTTGCAGAGGAAATTTCCTTTTTTCAATGAGAAAAAAAAAAATCATCGTGATTTCGAAAGTTGCACCAGTCTTCCTCAAATGACAGATCGAATGATTAAATTCACCTCAACAATTCCACATCGTTTCCGTTTTGTCTCGATCAAGAACTCAATGATTGCCTTGAAAAAACCTTAGCTGCAAGTTTCAATGAGCTTCCATTCCGAAGTTTCAAGAGCTTGCAT
Source organism: Baylisascaris schroederi (assembly GCA_006503575.1). NCBI lineage: Eukaryota > Metazoa > Nematoda > Chromadorea > Rhabditida > Ascarididae > Baylisascaris > Baylisascaris schroederi. Next base: position 185,325 of record QEWY01000376.1, read on the forward strand.
GCATCCTTAAATTTAACCATTTCGCTCGATTTCCCTAAACAGTTCACAATCGGGAATTCTTTACTACGACTTCTCCAACCTTTCAGATTGTCCTAAAAACCTTATTTAAACATTTTTGAACTAAATATTTCAGGAAAGAAAATCAATAGACGATCGGAATCGAGAGCCAAAACAGCTAGCGGCGCTTTTTTTTGCGAAGAACCGTTTGCACTAGGCTCACCACATCGCAACAACAGGCTGCTTTTCCTCACGCAGTCGAAAGATGAGTATCAATTCATTGTTAAACGAGAACGAACAATGAGTGGTTGGAAGCGGAAAAGTAAGTTCGCTTTTCATTCCTTCTCGTAATTTTTAGATGTGTAGGCAACAGATCGTATTTTTGATGCCTTGAAAAGAATCACATAGAAAATATGAAATACAACGATTTAACACAATGCAAAATGGGTACCTAAAAGATATACTCAAACTTCGGTACTTTCCAATCTTCAATGGCGTTAGGTGCTTCTGCTAACGATGTCATTTTGAAATAACATGAGAATATTACAATGACATATATGAATGATCTTTTGGTAATAATAGAAGTTGTGATTTTTTTTTTTTTGGATGTTTCCATGCAAATTGCCATCATCATAAATGCGCTAAAAATACCAATTAATGCTTTGAATATTCGACAACAACTTATTACTTGATACTGCTGAATTGGACGTAGAAATATTGGAAATGAGTTCCACTTTTCTTTTGCCAATGAAATGAAATAAGAACTGAAACTCTTGAAATGCTGAGTAAAAGCTAGGAAATGAAATTTAAATGCAGAAATGAATCAGCAGATGAGGGACTAGTAAATTCTGATCAATCGTTTAGATGATCGAAAATTGACTAGTACGCACGTAGGATTGCTCTGAATTAATTGTTATCGACAACGTAAGGCGCTTAACGTGAACGCTTCGGCGTTTTGTTTTGCCATAGTGAAAGATCGCGAACATTTTCAATGTATTTCGATCGTGAATAGCTAGACATAAGCTGGTCGGAATGAAATTTTCGTTGAGAAAATAATACGAATTTTTTAGATCTCCAGTTGAGTAATGTTTCCACAGTAAGTAGAATTATATAATGCTGCAAAAGTTTATCTTCTATGGCTATATCATAGGAGATTTTGAGACGATATGTGATCTTCTAGACGTTTAGAGCATACAATAAAATGCAAATTTTGTGTTAGAGGTATTTTGTAATATATAGTGAAAAATTAGCATATTACCTCTACGAACATTCCTCGATGATATTCATTCAATCTATTCAAATGTCATTCGGTTTTTATACTTCTTATGCGAGTTTTTGCAGAGGCGAGCAATGCATATTTCTTTGCATTTGTATTCATTTTTGCATCTGTTTGTATGAAAAGTAAGTATAACTTGTAAATCGTAAATTCAAGCCACGAAATCTGGCATTCAATTCATAGTCCATGAATTATTCAAATGCGGTTTTTTTGGATTAAATAAACTGAAAGTGTTATATGATTTGTATATGAATACTCTCATCTAACTATCATATTTCAAAGCTTATATTTATAAGACTTTAGAGTAATTTGATCGTTTGCATGATTGAGCAAACTAACATTGCTAGTGCCGAATCATTTAGATCAAAATAATTGACCCAAAAACAGTGGCGCAAATTTATGCAAGTGGTTGGATTTTAGGAACACTAACAGTGCTTCTACGATTTAGATTCCAATCGTTTTTTATTTCTCTTCCTTTCTCTGTCTTTTTTCCTCCACACACTCTGAAGGAGTGGATTTGACAACGTTTCACGGATGGCATCTTCGCGCAAATGAAATAACTTATTCGGTTTCTAGTTGCTGCGATAGAACAGTAATGTGATCTAAGTATGAGAGAGGCAGAACAAACCCCTTTCAACGTTGTGTCGTCTATAGCGTATTTCTTTGCGCGTAAACAATTGTAGAGCAGATGTAACTCACTGTTTCTATTGCTCTTTTTACTATAATTAGAAACTTTGCCTAATTGTAGCTCATTATTCAATTCTTTGACCACCCATATATCAAACTGACATTTTGCAATAGAAGAAAATTCTCAGCTCTACAGTGTTAGAGTATCCCATGGTGCTGCATAGTCGTGCGAGACACTTGCGTCTCTCAGTTGCATTTCTCTTGCGTAGCTGTCGTTGATGGTGTCGCCTATATGAGGCGTTCTTTGTAGACTTTATCGTTTGACTTTTGCATACGATAAGATACGATATACACGATATTTTATATACTATGCTGTATAGTATCGTATATATCGTAAGGAATAAACTTACTCATGAAGCTTGCTATAAGTTTAATGCATCATAAGATAAGATGATGTAACTTTCTTGAGGTTAGGGTGTTTAATGGAAAATTTGTTGGAATTCAAGTAGGAAAATAAATGCTTGGAACGGAAAACTATTATATCCTCATTAATCCATCCATTAAAATGCCATTAGGAACGCACTAAAATTAAATTAACGTTAAAATTAAATTCTTAATGAATACAGAGTTTTATTTGCAATATTCAATCATCTCATGAATCTTCTCCCCTTATACATTTATGCTCTCAAATATTTCATTGATTTCCCAAATCATTGCCTGAAATCCAAATCTTTCTTTTTCTCTAATTTTTTGACATCTGTCTGTAACAGACCTGCATTTTATTTTAATTCTCTTTCTTTTTAATTCACTGTTCCACAAGAACGACTTTTTAAAATCCTTACTGAATTATTTGATTAGTGAAGATCGCCACTGGAGTTTTAACTGCTTTTTTGAAGTCTGTTCGATTTTACTTAAGAACTTTTCGTTAGCGTATTCTATGTCGCATAAAAACTCTCCTATAAATGTAAATGAATTGCATATCGCTCATATCAAATTACTTCAATGTCATTGACGAAGCTTTATTCAGTATTCATTGCCATTATAAGGATTGACTGCAAAAAATCCATTAGATTCATCTTATTTTACTGCTAAATTTACCTTCACAAATATTTTTTCACTATTTCAAAGTTTTCTGGCAAATATTTAATGATTGTTGATATAGATAAGTTTCTTTAATGAAATATATTGCATCCTTGCCGAATGCTATAAATAAAGGCCAACTCAATGGATAGTCGTAAACCGTTCTCTTGAACTCGTCGTTAAGGAAGACATAATTAATCACCCAGCGCATCCAAAATGCATTGAGCAAAATTAACTTTCGTTTGCGGTGAATGTTCTTCTCATTCCGGAAACCTACTAAACTAATCCTCCGTTCGTCCCCCCGCTCCCCACTTCCCTCAATTTGCATAATAGCTTTAATTTTCTCATCTCAACTAGTAATTTCTATACTTTCTTACCTGCCAGCCGGAAACTTCCGAAGCGCAACTCTTCAGATATTCTGGTAGGCATGTGATAAGTTTCGCTTTCTTTGTTGTTATTTTATCTAGAAGATGAACAATAGCATCGTTTATGTTTAGCTTTACTACTGTTTAAAGGTAGTGTTAGCAATTCCGGATGAAATTTGCGGGACTTCTTTCCGCATACCTGGAGTCTGATTATTGGCGAATACTTCAATCGTTCAGTGTTCCCCGTTGTTGAAAATGACAACCTTACCAAACAAAATTCAAAGTGACGTGTCGTGAATATCGATCAATCATCGTCACATGAAATTTTTCTAAACAACTTGAAGATACTTCCCGTTGAAATAATAAAAGAAATGTGTTTCAGTCTGCTCATCTTCTAGGATGAAAAATTCCTGGAAGATAAGCAGACTGAAGCACATTTCTTTTATTATTTCAACGGGAGGTATCTTCAAGTTGTATAGAGCGAAGATGATTCCGCTCCTACGTTGCAACTGCTTTTTTATCAGCAGGTCGATTGCAAATCTGAGTACTTTTAAATCACTTAATACGTCACAATAGCGCTACCAACTGTCACCTCACGTAAACGTCAACTTTACAAACTAGAATTCATTCAAGTTGTCATTAGAAGTCAAATGTGACTTCCGTTATTACCAGCCTTTACGGTAGCATTTGGGGAGGCGACTGTGAAATGCAGTGCTGTGCAGGAGGAGCTAGGCACGGAGGAGGGGGATTCTGTTATCCTTATTCCGTCTTGTCGATCAGCATAGCGGTTGATTCCTAAACCGAAATTTCTTCTACCACCCTCCTTCCCTCCCTCCCCGTCCCCTCCCTCCACCTTTCTCCTCTTCGCTTCGCCGCCCGCGAACTGGAAGTGCAAACGTTGGTTTTGCATAGAAAATCACTAAACTTAGGGCACGTTTTTGCATATGCCATTGAAGCATGTAAAATAATCAAAGATGTCTCACTTTTAGATGACAAATTTCCGACAATTGTCGAAGAAAAAAATTGGGGCGGTTGGATTTGTTTAAAAAGTAAAATGGTGAACCGATTTGTTACATGAAAGGAAAAGAATAGCCGTGCCTAATTTTAAGTGGCACGATGAAAGAGTGAGATGTCATTCCTCTTTCAAGTAGAATATATCGAATTCTTTGATGACAAATGTCGTATTCTCTGTAAATTTCCTAACCAAACGCGCGTCCTTGAAGTTACAGATAGAGAATCACCATAACTTCATCGCCATTTCATTGCTGAGCATTTTGTTGCTCAATACTTCAAATATCCTATAAAAATGCCGCCTTCCCAACCTGAAGGCAATCATTCGATCTGGAATTGTAATAAACTTTTTCGCCATCCAGGATTCTTCGTCCTCTTAGAGTATTTGTTTCGTTATTCCCTGTAATAAGACAGATTTCGAAGAAGACGATTATTAGACTATTTTGATCTTTTTATTATTATTATAGAACTCGCTGTTCGGCATTTTCGCAAGTTGTTAAATTTTCCATTATCAATGGCGATAATCTCAGAGATTCTATGGCGATGCGAAATCGTTGTGGAAAAGTTTTGCTACTTTAGCAAATATATACTTTTATTTGCATTGGTTTTTTTTGATCGAATTATATCGTGTCGATTTATATTTGCGAATCAACCACTTTTCATGTGATCGTGCCGCATTTCATTCCCTTTTATATTGAACTGAAATTTACCTCATGGAGGGTTTTGTTTTTCTTTGTGTACCTCAATGAACCGGAACTTCCAAACATTATTCACTTTTGTATTCTCGATAGCGGTGGTCTTCCCTTTTGGACCATTCAAAGTACTTTTAACAGCACTAAGTATTACGACCTATATTCCCTTCATATTTGATTCACTTACAATCGAAGCATATAAAAAGCAGCTTTAGTGAACGAAAAGATTAAAGTGATATAACTGATTGAAGAAAAAGAATTTTTTTCATTGTTATCATTGATGTCGTTTAGATGATATTTTACTTTTACAACAAATAGCCAGTTAAGTTTCATCTAGCTGTCATCTTGTTGGCGAATGCACCTTAGTTATGAGTCACCTAAATACCACTAGTGATTCTCAAAGACATTTCGTGACAAACGTGCAAAGTGCGAAATGTGAAAATTCGTTGTTTCACACTTCTATGGGTCAATTGCAATAGAAATTCATATAACCGGTTTCGATAAATTTCTTCACTGCCGTCGTAATGTTTCATTTGTGAACTAAGTATTCCGATTACAAATATTCATACTTGGTTTTGTTCCTTTTCAATAAACGTGCTATTTGAAAATATAATACGAAGAGAGGCGATGTTATCTGCGCTCATAGCTTATCTTAAAAAGAAATATATTATTGTTGCATGCTTCTTTCTTCTCCCTCACGCCTTATTGTAATGCTTTTCTTTCTTATACTTAATACTTACTATGAGCTTTGTATATTTGGGGTTTTGTTTAGAGTACCTTAGCAGTCCTTTGAACATTACAAATGATTGGTTATCAGCAGTAGTGTTTCGAATTTTTCAGTCGAATTTGGAGCAGCCGTCTGTTCGAAGTGATGAAATTTGCCCTATTTCCCCTCCTTGCAACTGTTGTAGTACGGATTTAATGATACTCTAGGCTGTTGCAAATTACTCTAATCGGGCAAGACAGCATATGCGCTTACTCGAGGTGAAATAACGCAAGATAAATGATGCTTATAGAAGACATACGACTATTATTTGCGTAGTAAACATGCAGGTGATTCACCATAATAAAAAAGTGAATATGTCACAATGCAAGGCTTCCTAATAGTGAATAGGAACATTCAGTTCTCTTTATAAAATTTGCCACTAAGGTTAAACCTCAGCTAAAATTGTAAATTAACAAAAGAATAGCTATTTGTATTCCTTAGAACTTCTTAATACTGGACATAGCGCTCTAACTTCAAAGCTTGAGTTATTCGTGCTTTAGGAGAGTCAGAAGCAGGCGATTCTAGTTGTTATCGCTTTGTTGGTGTTCGTTATCATTGATGGCGCCAATGGTTTCACCGTGAAAGATCCTTTTTTTTATTATATCCGACCTCTTTTTTTGTTATACCGTGGAAATTGCTTTTATATCCGACCAGTCGCGCATATTGAATCTTACGATTCGAATTAGCCCACTAAGGAAAATCGCCTCAGTCTTCCAGTGTCAACTGTTAAAACTGAATTGCGTTATCCAGAATTTACAGGCTGGTGATGAGAATTATGGAAAGTTCGATTATTTTTCACACCGTTCAGGAATCAAATACAGATATTGAACGTGTCGGGGTCACTACTAGAGAAATTTTAAAGGAAATTTTGAAAAAGGATTGACTCAAATCTGTATGGATCACATTCATATTGATAGTTGTCTGTCCGTGAACCTATCTGGCGCAGCTAACGGCTCAGTCTCAATGCTTTAGAGATGCGAAAAAGCACAACGCTATTCCCGCGAGTAAAGCCGTCATCTAAAATGAAATAAGCTGCACTTCGCCAAAAAAGATATCCCTTATATGACGAGCAGTTAGCGACTGCTGGCGGAGATTTTTGCTTCAGTGAATATAATTCTTTCATCTATTCTCCGGAAATTTCCTCTTCATTTCTTCAAAAACATTTCATATGTAATTTTTTTCTAAGTTACGGGATCTTGCAACGTTTACTGCTTGATAGTATTTTCTGGCTATTCTTGCTTTTGAAAAGAACGCTCAATAAACCTGTTGGAAAATATAAAATTCGATGCTCATTATATTAGAAACTCTCAAATGCATTTTTGGTTGATTAGAAATTTTTCATTCGCTTTTTTTCGTTTCAAAAATTCTAACTTGATTTTCTAGAAACTTTTCTAGAAAATCGAATTCTAAAATTTAAAATTTTCTAGAAATTCTAGTCAAATTTCTAGAAAATTTTAAAAAAGTGGTAATAGAATTTTATTTCAGTCATGTATTAAATTCTGCGCAATTCTCGCATGCTAACAATTTTATTTCAGTTCATTTGCATGCCCAATTCGTAAAATCGGACTTGGCTTTTATATCGATGACAATAATGCTTGATAGCGTCTCGCCATTCCATTCTCATGTCGTTGGGTCATAAAATTTACACCCGTTCATATTTTATTAGGCGAGTAGAATAGTTGCGGCATCTACTTATTTGCAGATTTATATTCTACCTAGACCATTACTCGCTTCTAATTCTATTGAAAATTTTGAACGATTAGAAAAGAAATATAGATGATTCAGCTGAAAGCTAAATGGTATGCTTCGCTACACAAAGAGAGGCCACTCATGTTCATTTGAGGAAGGTAATATCTATTACAGCTTTGTATTAGACCAATAAATAAACCAAACCAATGTTTTTTTACGGCTCTTGTCTTAATCTCATAGACGCAATGCAGCACTCAATGCTTGCCATTTGGATCCGGTAATTTTGATATGAAAGCTTATTTCATTTCTTAGATAAAATTCACCTGTTCGGCTCCACCGAGAAACAACTTATCATTCCGTTTATAAATTCTCAAGAATAAGAGCATCGGAGATAGTTTTCTTTCGTAATTCAGATGTACGAGAGAGTTCATATTACAACAACAAATCACATTCTCTCATCGAAAGCCAACGAATTTTAGTTTTTAAAGAAATCATCACTTGTTTCAGTTCTCCTTGGACAGATCGGCTCAACTATAGATTTCACCATTACGTTTAGATTTCGTTCGCTGTTCAACTACCGTTGATTTTATGATAGTTTGAGGTTAAAGTTGTTTCTAAGTTGCTTAAGACTTCTTTGCGGCTTCTCCGCTTTTTATCGCGACTCTCAAGGTGTGAAAAGTTATTGCAATATGTTGTTTCTCATTAGTGAAAACTTTTCTTGATGAAATATAATAATCTTGCGAAATTTTGGATCGAAAAGTTGGTGGGAGTTGGTAGCTTTGCTCACTGTATAGGGTGACTGTTTATGCCCAAATTTACCCGAAATCACCGCGCTGTAAATGAGTCAGGCGAGCGTTCCATCGATATGTCACGGGGTTGTTACTAAGAATCGAAAATGTTTCAGAAATGTTTGTATATCGAAATGTATCTGAAATCGGAATTCATCCGAAAAATATATCCGAGCATGCCCGAAGTGTCCAAAAAGTATCCGAAAACATGTCCGATGGAAAAGTGTATCCGGAAAAATTGGAAAAAAAATGGGGCCGAGAATATCCGGAATATTCATTCTATAGAAAGCGTTTAAATAGTCATATTTGTCGTTTTACCTAGAGATCGATTGATTTCGAGCATTCTGGGCTAGCCTAATGTTCTGAATTTTTCAAGTTCGTTCAGACACTTTGAGGATATTTGATTTATTTTTATAAAATGAAGTTTCTCAAGAGTGGTTAGAGCTCTGATCAAAATGATCAAATATTCAGAACAAATGTAGTGAAGTTGAGATTTTATAAGAATCTGCAAGCCTTCCTATTTCATGTCTATTCCCTCAGGGCATCTCGTACTTGTTATCATGGTCGGATTGGCTTCGTATAGGTTGTACTTCAGCGATGGAAGTCGAATAATTTCAAATTCTCTGACTCAGGTTCTGAAATTCACCTCCCTCATTCCATAATTTCCGACTGTTGAAAGTCGGCTCTCAGATGGTGGTCTACTGCTTCTTACCATATGAGAATAGTTCACAGTTTTTCCGGTGCATTACTTAGCAGTCTACACAATATACTTTCTCGATTCGACCATTTACGTTCACTATTACCGTGTCACATTACTGTGCTTCTGTAAAATTTTAAGAAGGTTGGTGATAATATGTTTGATTCAATATTTCGTGCTGAGTTCATCGATATTTCGCTATGTTTAACCTGATGACGATTGATTTGCTCAGCTTATCAGATCCCTTATCAAATGTTTATCAAATCTATGGGCTTATCAAATACCATAGCGTATCAAAGAATCTATCAAATTGTTTTTCTTTTTTGTTTTCGAATTTCTATCAGGTTTGGAATTGTGTTGTAATTGTTAGGAGTTGTGTATTCTTTCCGACATCCCCTACTGACTATCGGATCTCTTATTCTTTCAGCCATCGCTCTTGGAAGATTGTTTAGAATGTGCTTATGAGTCATTTTGATTAAATCAGCACTGCGGACGCCTTCACGAATCAGCTGTCAATTCAGATTGGCAGAGTGCGTGCCTTGAGGCCCTTTCGGGACGCATCCAAATCGTCTTTGATTTCTAGTGGTCATTTCTTGATTGAATTTGCATAATTCTCTCCCTTTTATCCTACCATCTCGTTGCTGACCACTCTAAATTCTCGCAATGATGCTAGTGAAGATGACTAATGCGTTAGCACATAGAGACAGCCGCAAAATATTGAGAAGAATTTCGACTTTTTCGTCATGGAGAATCAAAATTCTAAAGCATATAAAGATTAGAATTTTCTGATGTTCCTGAAAGAATGAAAACTTTTCTCCGTACTAAGGATATACTGGCTCTTAATTTTTTGTGAATAGTTAGCCTAGAAATTATCTTCTGAAATCATACACATAGAATGTTACCTGAGAACCATTTTATAATGCAGGAATTGAAAAAAAAAATCTGCTGGACATAGGCTGCACTAAATTTATGTTGCAGACTCCTAAATATTTTGATAGCACCTATGTTTGAGTAGGGACAATTTCAAGATGCAACGATTGTTTCTTGTCCGCAAGTGGTGTATCCGAATCCGCAACCTTCGCATTAAGAGCGCATACTGTAGCCCATTGAATTACTGCCCCTCCCCACCCCCCACCTTTCCTTAGCCGTTATTTGTTGCTTTGGTCCAATCAGGTTCATTGTCCACATAATACGGCATATCCGATGAGGCAACACTCAATCCGAACAATCAGAATAGAATTTACATCAGTTTTGATAACACGGTACCTATATAAGATCAGAGGGGGGAAATTTTATAGTTTTCGCAAAACTTATGCGATCATAATGCTAAATTAAAATGGAATGAAAATAAAGTTAGGAAGAGTAATTCTGAATTGTAATAATAATAATTAAGTTTATGAATAGGTGCATAAATTGGTAAATTCTACGGAAATGCACCAGATTTGCCGATTTGCAGTGAGAACGACGGGTGTCCGTTTAGTAAGAGCCATCTTTACGGTGATATCAGAGAACGCAACATTCGACTAGCGTAATGCGCTGTAGTTCGCATTGTGCACTAAATAAACTTGGCGGTCATTGACCAATCTATTCACCGAATACTATTCACTATACACCCTCTCATATCCTTTATATATCATTATCATTACCTTCTTTCGTATTCAGTAGTCATGGTGTTGCTGAACGTTTTATAGTCAGTCGATTGTACAATGTAGTTCATACTTGGTAGTTTCTGATGAGGCGGAAATGAGTGGATTTTTTTTTTGCTATTGTTTAACAGGTGAAGTAACTCCTTAGAAAGACAATCCACGTTATCATTTAATGGAGGTGAACCACGCAAAGTTTATAAAATTATCTGCTTTCCTCAAAATTAAAAGCCTTATTTTATATGTGATGCTTCCGAATATTGAGAGAAATAACCCTCGACCCTCATCCTTTTAACCAAAGCGCCAAATCAAGAACATTTTATCTCTAAAAGTAAGTTCATCTTCTTTTGAAAAACATTGATTGGTTCGTTTCTGTATTAGATTTTTTCCTATGAATTTCCTTTTCTTGGTTCTATTCCATTTCCATCTAATCAACTTCTATCGCCTCTTGTGCATTCTCAAGGGATCCAGTCAATGGTTCTTCCCGCGGTTGCTTTGTTTCTTTTATTTTTTATTTTCGCTCATTCGCTTATTCAAAAATTTACCAGTTATGTCGCAAAACGTTTTGCAATTATATGTACTTTTAGGTTCTATTAAAATGCTTATTAGTGCATCTTGGAAGTCATCAACTTTCCGACCAATATGTATATATATATATATATATATATATATATATATATATATATATATTGGTCGGAACCATGTCCACAAGCGGTTTTAAAGGGTAACGGATGAAGGTTCTAATGACCCATAAAGAATCACAATTTTCCTCTGGCTGAGCTTGCAAATTACAATGAAATAAAGGTTGAAAACGTAAAGGAGCTCCCATTTACCTGCCTGCCAATCAAGTCTGTTACTAATCGTCGCAGTAAACGAGGAGGTAACACAACCATATCGACTTCACTGAGCAATTGTACATATTTTTGCTGTGGAAAGCAATTTATTTCGTTGCACACCGGGAATGGCAATTCACAGACACACCCACATCGATACACTTTACTTGTTTTCTCCGTGCACAAAGGGAAGCAAGTAATCTGTGTCTTTATTTATTTTAAAATGAAGAAAATTGAATGCAATTTTTTCAACTTCCATATACACTTCAAAGGCTTTTTCAACGCGCTGACAAGGCACCTTTATTTTTGTAGACAAATGAAATAGGCGTTTGCATAGGCAAGAACCTTCATAATGAGCATATGAAAGGATATAAGCTATATCAACGCCAAGTTGATGTTAATGTGCTGTCATAATCATTTCTGTTATAGTTTGCTTAAATAATTGTTTCACCTCAAAGAAATGGTATCTACTAACCGTCTGGATTTCTCCCTCCATTTTCCGAGTAATTAATTTTTTTTTTTTCAATGAATTATAGAATTTATTCAACTACTCATCGATTTCCATTTCTGGCATAGCAAGAGAAGAAGGCAGCGTTACTGACCTTTCTGAATGTTTCAGTTATCTACCGGAGCGTTGGAAATTATATGATTTCTGAAGGTGCAATTACTGTGCTTTGTGTGGGCAGAGGTTTTAGCGGTATGTCCTAGGTTACAATAGTGAGGGGTCCTCAAAAAAAGGACAATTGTGGGACCGTGCTTGTTGAAGAGTCAATTATGCGTCGCGCTCTCAGATGTTATTGCGGCTCGTGACGACGATCGTTTTTCTTGTCGGTCTTCTTCCATGCACCTCGGGTGGTCGTGCTTCTTTGATTTAGCGCACCCTTCAATCACACAATGACCATGGCCGCTGTGACCGGTCGTATAGCGCTAGATTATTTGGCCGTGATGACCACAGTCATAGTTATTCTGAAGTGAGCGTTCAATGCGACGACAAAATACTAGCAGTGCTATGAACGATCACTCCCTCCGCAACGCAAGACCATTTTCTCGTCTACTTTTATTAACTTTGCTGCATTTATTTATTTTAATTTCTCTGCTAAATTTATCACCTGCTTGATAGGGGATCGTTGTTGTTATCAAAGAGTAGTGCAACGGAAGTAACTGTTTTATCGTATGAAGCTTATCGGCAACGTTTTGTGAGAAGAATTGATAAGTTAAATTCTGAGCAATAAAACATCGGTGTGATTTCAAATTTGTAATCATATTTCAATGCGGATGAGGTGAACGGTATTACAGTCACGGTTGCTTACAACGATAGCACTTTTGCTGCCCTCAAGATAAGTGGCGACTCTAATGGCTCTCGCAAGGGTGGAGGGAACGTTCTCCTCGCGTTTCTGCCACCGGCAATGCCCTGGTAACTCTGCAAGGGGTGCGATTACTGCTTAATTGGGGGTAATTTCGTCAAGGGAAAGGGTGTAGGGAAAGTACTAGAGTATTAACGACAACATACGTCTCTGCGATGTTGTCACCTCTAGAAAGGAGATACAATCTCGTCTTAGCCATTTGCATGCTTTTAGATCGCTGTGGCTCGCCGAAATTCTTACGGCATTTTCAGAAGGGCACCTGCGAGCCCTTTTGAAGCGTCAACAACCGGCTCACTTGTATATACAGTCACTGACGGCACTTCTCTAGATGTATTGCATCCCATTAGCACTAGTCTACTCTTTGGTTTCATCATGCACGTTTATCTGACTCATCCCCGTTGTGTATTGCTTTTCATTCCCCCTTCTCCCGGTTCCCGTCCTCTACCGTCCTTCGTTCATCCATCAGGTTTAAACGTTATACTATTTTACAAATTGAAACGATCTCATCCTCGTCATCCAGTTAACAGAGTTAATCGTTGGATTCCTTTCTATTGTCAAACTCTTTCCGAATATATAATGGATTTATGGAAGCTAATGTCGGTTACTGCACATATCAAGTATCGAGTAACCTAAGCGGTTGAGCAGCTGTGAATACTGGTTATGTGAGCACAACTGTAGGGAAATTGCGTAGCGCCATTGTTACGCTTTGATTTGCACTGTTAGCCTTTGCAACTCAACAAAGTGTTTTGATTGCTAGTCGTGCTTGTGGATATCATATGAGAGCTTTGCCTTGTGCAGTGGAAATTTTCGGAGATGAAGGAAATCGACTACCATGAATGAAAGAAAAAATTAGGGCAAGTTGAGTTTTGTGAGCTGCGCTGATGGAGAGGACGAACTTGATGCCAAAACAGATCAGAGATCCTGAAATATGAACGATCTTGCTTTCGTTTATATGCATCCTTTTTATCCCTTATCTTCCTGGACTTCCGGTTTAGTAATTCTCGTAGTAAAATATGCGAAATCAAGACGAGGTGTCCAATAACCTTTAGATATTATTGCTGTCAATGTTAACCTTTTCGACCCAATTTTTAACTGAAAGTAGCCGATGTCAATGCTCTTGGACAATTTGATTGTAGTTGTGACATGACTAGATCGTCCCTTAGTATTAAAAAAAAAAAAATTTGCCGCTTTCATTGCTTTCGGCGTATTTGTTCGTCTTTTTCTCCTTTATTATCTCTGACTGAACTGCCCTAAGGTACCATGGTTTACGTGCATATATAGTTATTGCGAGTACAAAATCAGAGTACGCAACATTTGCAACATTCGGATTTATCTGTTAATCGTCGATGCAGTAATACCCGACCCGATCGGTGACACTAGCGTAATTCTCGAATATGTCATGTATGCTCATAATGCCTTATTCGTTGATTGGCTACACTCGATTCTTGCCATGTTCAATCATTTATTATTTATTGATGCGGGAATATTTAGTTCGTAGCGCATAATTTTCGCGCAATTTTTGCTAATATTTATTAAATGAATGTTGTAGTAATTAAATTAGCTTGTTTGTTGATTTTTAACAATTTCTTTCGTGGTTGTTCGTAATTGTAGGAATTTAAATAATGGAATATTATATAAACATATTTTTCCTCCACTCGATATTAAGGTGTTATGAGGATTTCGCTCATTTTCACTATTTTTATCAATCAATGTCTCATGTTTATTAAATGCTTTCTTTTAATATTCCCTCTTCGATAAGCATACGTAAATGAAACTTTGAAAGTTGTTTATGATAATGAACTCTACTTACTTCATAAGGGTAATTTTGAATGCTAGGATGGTAAGTAACTCACACTGCCTTTTTAGGAGCTAATTTTCAAATCAGAACACACTGCGAGTGATGCCTTTTCCTGCAAAATTTGCATTCACAGAAGCCCAATATGTGCTTTTCATTTTCTAGAGCAACGATGATTTTGTCTTCGTCATCTTGCTTTAGGAGTTGTTTTATTCGCCCTTCATTCGGGTGTTATTCACGGTTGATTCATCACTTTTGAAGAGGCTTTTTTCTCTAAGTTGACGTACGCCTAGCAATGTTTGTCCCGACCATGCTGTTATCTCTTTTAAATAGATGGCTATCCAAGCGAAGCTACTCTTCTCTCAATGGACGCGGTCCACTGAGCATTGAACGTGAAAGTCTCTTCAAATAGCGGAAAATGAAAATTTCAGGTATCCTATTTTCTGTGTAACTAATTTACTTTTTATTGGTGTAAAAATACAACCTCGATGAAGTTTGTTTCACTGAAAATGTATCCATCATATTTTATGAGAAATTTTCGCTTTTTTTTGTGGCGATAAACTAAGTAAAACGCGACCTTCGGAGCAAAAATGTTTTAGACGTTGTGCTCATCGATTGTTTCATAGTTTAGTTCCATAACCGTACTCTTCCATAGTCATAAGAAAGTAACCATACTGTTGCATAGGTTTTTTCCTGCAATTAACTAATATTAAATCGGCCGATCACCAATTACTAATGATTGACTTATGTGAGTTTAGTGGGTGCGACAGTCCTAATTAACTGTTAGAAGATTTCCTAGAAAAATTTTACTACCGATCGTTTATCGCTGTTAGGCGCTGTAAGCATCAGTCGGTCAATAAAACAGCATTCCGAATTCAATTTATCAACTTTCTTCATCGATAGAGAATGACGGAAAAACTGCCAACTTTATCAGTAAACTAAATTTTTAAAGAAAAAAAAAATTAATAACCCATTGTAATTTTCAAGTCGAGAAAAATAAAATCGTTTTCATATCAAAGGAGCCTTACTAGCGTAAAGAGAGCACTCATGTAATGTGTTCATTTTGTGGTAAAGAAATCCGTTACATTTATAAGTGATTTAGATTTATTATGAATTTTTTTGAAATATTTCTCAACGTACACAGTTTTTTTCGAGCGGGATTCGAGTTCAATCTTTTGCGTGGTGTGTACTTAAGGTTTGATTGCTAATGATGTTCTCATTTGTGCTGTGAGTAATAGTAGCGGAAACGATTAGTCAATATCTGAAACAAAATGTTTCGGTTTTTCACTTTCGTAAACATTCATGCCGGATTTTTAGTTATAAAATCCATCCATAATTTTTCTATTATCTCTATATCACTTTACGAAATATTACATATATTCGCATGTAGTGTCAAATTGGGTGTTGCGTTTAGTTTTACTTTTTCTTCAAGTGGTGTCGTAGAGTTTTATGATGAAGATGTTGTTTGCGCGTAATTATTTGTTCACATTCCTCTCCTCGAGTCTCCTAAAAGGGATCAATTGTTGCATTAGGGATAATGCAATTTCCAGTTTAACACACTCCGTTTATATTCACCGTAATGAGCACCATTCTTTTTTCAAATGCTTTTAGTGCGGAAAATACAAGAAAATCACCAGTAGGTTGGTGCATATTCCATTTCTTTCTTAGCATTTTCTTTTCCTTTGCTTAACCAAAAAAAAACCCTTCAGTTAATCAATAAGGAATGATTATATAGTTATTCGGATGGTAGTTCCCATAATTCTGAGGGAGTAGAAAAACGCGCCATGACAACTCGTTTGCTGGCACGGTATGCGCTTTATAGTGTTTTCTTATCAAACGTAATTGTAGTTTTTCAACAAGTAATAGGACATGCGCAAGAATACATCCACATTTTATTCGAAATGTTTGTTACTCATATAAACCTGAACCGTTTTGAGTTTATTTTATCATTCTGCTGGTCCATTACGAAATGCGACGTGGTCAGTCGTAAAGATGTGCGAACTTCTACGCAAATTCAAGCGTCTAAATCAATTTTCGACATGTCGATCATAGTTCCATGTGCATTAAATTCACTGAATTTCGCAACCTTACTTTCAACGCCTAATTGATTAGGAAAACTTGGTAATTTGCTCAACACATAGATTAACACACGAGAACGCATAAAGAATACATACTCCATTCGAGAAGGCAAGACATTTCCCTAACATGCTATTCAATGGCAAATTGCTTATTGAAAAAAATTTATCTCAAAAAAAGACAGCTAGAGTTTACAGATTTCAGATTTTCGAAGTTAATCAATTTGAGCAATCCACGGTTAGGTTTTAAAATTCAGCGTTTTTTTATTGCTGAGTGAAGGCTTTTCAGCCAGGTTTCTGCTTATTCATTCAAATGCATTGCAAACTGTCTTTCTCTTCTCTCTCTCCCTCTCTCCTTCTCTCTTAAAAAAAAAGTGTTCGATCGCTCAGAAAAGATTTCAAGTTATTTTTCTGCAAACCAGCGGGGAAATGTTAGAAATTTCCTCAACTCATTAAAGATTCAACAGTGATGTAATAGCTGAAACGAATCGCTCTTTTGCAAAATCAAGAAATCGGTTTTCTTCGATTTGAATCATTTCTCAGACGCAGCAATACTTTTGATACCTATTTTATCAATTATTTACTAATATTGAATTGATTATTATTATTTTAGCGTGAATTATGAAAGTATTTTACCGCTAATGGGGTGCCTCTTGTTAATATCATCTCTTTCATGGGTTACGTCATTGTCTAACATTTTTAAAAGAAAATATAGTGTATTAACTCGAAATTTGCATATTCAATTTGCAGCTTTGATAAAATAACTCGATGACTGCGCCCAAATTATAAGTTGTTCAGGGCTAATTTTCACGCAATTATTGTATACTGAAATAAATTTCTTCCTTTTTCGTTGTTCGCTCGTTTTTAATGCTCAATTAATAAAAAAAGCGCTCAAAATTTCTAAGTTGCTATCATCAGTATTAGAGAGTGGCATTTGCTGATTTGTTAAGTCAAACTCAGCCCTTTTTGGTAATACTTAATTTTACTTCGTTTATTGGCAATATTTTTATTTCTTATCATCGATCATATCGTCTTAATGGCTTTTGCCTTCGAATGGAAAATTTTTTCGGAGCAAAAAAGTCGTGAGAAAATCGGTTTCCTTGCCTAATCTTTTGATAAATATATATCGTCAATTCCGTTTCGATTCTTTTAGTGATTGGAATTTTTTGATGTAATTGCTTCGTTATATTTTCATATTTCCGTCTGGGGAGTTTCATAATGATGTTTCAATTTCTATCATTTCATCAAATTTCTATCAGATCATTAGAGAATTTAACTGCTTAATATAGGCATTATGAGTACAATTGTGAACGAAATAATCGAAAAAAGAGGAAATTCAAAAATTTTAGGTAGGCATTTCGCAAATGAACTAATGAATATTGGAAATACTATTGACGGACTAACAGTTACTGAAAATACTTCATCAGTAACTGAACTGAATTAAACATTTCGATTTTCTAAGCTCTAAGCATTACTAATAGCGGCGCAAACTTCATGGTGGTCTCTTCAGCCATCGATTCACACTATAAAGGATAGTGAATCATTACGTTTTTTCATGTGCCACTCATCAGGTCGTCTTCCTTTAGTTAGCATGTATAATAAGGTGTGAAAATTGTAATGCGCATCATATATATCGTAGGCTTAAGGCAATCATAACTCATTAAAAGCATCCTCTGCAATGAATGTTTCGGATTTTCTCTTAATGAGGGTTTTGAAAATTTGTATTTTGCTATGATCAGTTCACAGATTTGTATGCTCCATTCGTGAATAATTTCTCTCTCAAGAATTTCCGCAGATCGTGTTGCAATCGTTTTGTTTTCTATTCATTTTGAACTATAGACCCTTGAGGAAGGTCGAATAGGCTTCTGCACTTATATATATGTTTTGCATTTGCAAATGTGCAAATTTCATTTCTTTTCAACTTTCATCCCTCGCATTTACGCCTTTCTTGCCCTTTCCCTCTCCATCTCTTTCTCTCGTTCCGCTTAGAAATAACATCTTCCGATTAAGCTTTAAGTTGTCTATCGCATCATTGAATTTTCTAACTTTAATTTTCAAGTAGACTTTGATTAATTTTCAATACCTTTTCTTACGTCAATGTTTATTAGATTGTGCAAACTCTAGTTATTCAGGCATTTTCATTGCATACAATCTGTTACTTGAGTAAATATATTAGATGCATGGTTAGTGCACGAATGATCTTTGAAGTAATGAGCGGAAACAATTTAATACCGAGGATGCGCGAGGCATTTACGGGGAAAGTGGGTCCTGGGATGTGGACCGCTTCCGTCATCGCTCAGCGGGTGGTTACATTTCGTCGAGAAACTTCCTTTATCTTCTTCCTCTACTTATTAGTGTTTCAATGGCTCATTACTTTACGTTTAGGAATCAGGTCACTTTCCTTATGTTTAGTAACACATTAGTTCTCTTGCTGTCCAAAGCCAATAAGAAGCCATATCTTTTACCACATATTATATGAGAAACTCGTGTCTATAGACCATGCCTAAACTGTTGATTATTGGCTTTCATGGAAGATGAAAGCTGCCGGCTGGAACGTTGTCTCTAAACTTCTCTTACAATGCTTACTTATGAAAATTCGTTGATGCTGATCAAGAATTGATCAATATAAAGTTGATCAAAGTCGAACAATAAGTTGATCAATATAAAAAGTTGGTGCCGGATCAAGGATTCAGAGTTATCCTAGGTATTAAGCCAAGTATTTTGCATGGATATTTTAACATCCGATTTTATTGCGATAAGTAGCATTATGATCATCTAAAGGTTGTTTGGCAACTGCAACAATTAATTTTTTAGGTAGATTGAAGTACTCGACAGATATGAAATCCCCCATATGGAGCTGTTAAAGTAATAAGGTCGAATATTTTTAACTTGATGGAATTTATATTTAGAATGCAAATTCGTGTGCAATATTTGCTTATCGCTCGCTTCATTTTTGCACTTTTTTGCATTGCATTTGTTCGAATCTTACGCACATGAATACTGAGCGAATTCAAACGAATGACTTCAATAGGAAATCTATAAATAGATTGATAGGCAATCGATAAATAAATAGTGATGATTGCAGATCGAGGCGCATTGCATAAGAATCATCTAGAAGTTTCACATTTATTTTCGCAACAATCTGAAGTTGCAAGAAGTCAGCATTGTTGCAACTTAGAGCTGAATTGATAAGCGTTGCACAAAGCGTTATAACATCCGGAAAATTTTCCAGAGATTTCGAAAAGATGATATTTTTCGCTGAATGATTGCTCTTTTATATTGTACGAGTTCGGAGATCTATTGCTACTAAATTTGTGAGGTTTTTTTTTCAGCGAACCTATAAGAGAAAAAGAGGTGAAATAGCAGGAAACAATTTTTGATTAGATTGCTTCTTTGTATTTCTTTATTTCTTTTTCTCATGTTTTCAAAAAATTCCTATGTCATCCATTACTCTTGAGCAATCTAGGAAAATATTAAACGATTCTGATTTATGTTATAGTATTATCAAAAATATTTTCGCATCAATTAAAACGAATATTTTCATTTCATTCAATGTTTCGTTACTCTGAAGTAATCTTCACAAAAAATTGCTATTGTTGTCAGTTGTCGCAAACGGCAGTGACGTCATTCAGTTGTCAGCTTTGCTATTAAAATATCGCAAAGTTTTTACGCACAACACTGAAGCACTCATTTATTTTTGGTGGTAAATAAATGAGCGAATCTTGCAACGAAATATCTTTCTCGATAAGCCCTTAGGGAGAATATTCACATTGAACATCACAAATGTGACGCATTGGTATTCAAAATTCGTCAGCGATCGTTGAAATTTAAGCGCCTTCACAATTGCCGTCACCTTCATTAATCATATAAGCACAACGCGTTTAAACTACGCTATTATTCCACATATGTGTAAAAAGCAGCATCTCTTTATAACAGTCAGTGTGGAATATGGAAGGTACGCCTAACACAAGTGTCCGTCTATAGAACTAGCAAATCCTAGCAACCGATTTATTCATCGATTGTGTAATTTTTTATTTGATCGATTTAGAATCTTACACATTTGGTCATGCCATAATCCAGATTCATTTCAACTGAGACAATAGAAAGAGTTCAAAAATTGAATTAAAGTGCTGAAAAATATGCAAGACGAGTATTAATCCCACTCCTTATGGAATAATACGTTCGTTCATTGATCCAGTATGCTTCAATTTCCTCTAAAAATTGTTCACTAATTTCCAGAATTAATTTCCAAGAAAATTTTTTTCCCTTAAAAGTCATGCGTTCATTATAAGAAACCACTGCATCTGACTGATTTACAAATAAGAAGTGAGCAATCATTGGAATGGTCCTGCTTGGCTAATTTGCATTTCTGTTTAACTTATTTAGTTACTTGTTTTATTCATGTTCAAGTTACTCTCATAATAACTTGCAAGTTTGTATTTAACGATTAGCGCAAGCATACTAGTATGTCAATTACTTGTTATGATTTCTTACCGGCAGCTTTCGTAATGAAAGGGCGACAATACGAATAACTATGAATGCATTTATAAGTGGTGACACATCATAAGAGTTGATTGTAGGTGATGTGCATTTTTGATTACAATCTCTAGTGGTTGAGGTGCCTGATACCTCTTATAGAGCGTTGCACTCGTTTTTCATTTTTTTTTTGGTCTGAAAAACTTCCGTTTGTAACCTTTCTTTAGTGATGAACCTTAGGATTTTATCTATTCAATTGCCATCTAATACATTTGTAAGGAAATTCCATTTGATATGAAGCTACTCTTTATTGCTTGAACTGTAACATCCAAGCTATCTCTTTTTTTTACTATACCTCGATTAGCATAGGATGAATGCGAATTTCATAGTCCTTTACATAGTTGTGTGTAAATGAATGCATTTAGAAACGGTACGCATTTTAAAAACACATTTTGTGCCATTGAAGTTGACACCATATGAAGTTGCCGCAGTATCCTTAATCTTAGTTTGCAAATGCGCATATGATTTAATTTATGCTAATTTATTTATGCGCAATGTTACATGTTTCTTATTAAGCGTTCTCAAACGTTATATGACCGATGTACGAAGTAGAACACTCGGCTGTCCACAACTATGGGGACACTCATTAGCCGTTGGTTTGCGTATGTGTACCACCCCCATACATAGGCATTGACTCCGCCCCACTCGTCGCAAATGCTCGCTGTGCATTGCCTATTTGGCCTGAAATCATTGAGGCACACACTTCGAATGTGAACAATGGTGCGTTGAGGCATTCACGAAACGAAATCGTTTATGAACAAGTTTCGAGTGCACCTCGCATGTCGATGATGGGGGAGCTTTTCTTCTTAAACCTCGAATCGGCATACTCTTTTATTCTTGAATTGCCGTCATTCGCTCTTATTTTTATTTACTACGCTTTTACAATAGATGGTTGAGAATATGCGTACTCATCGTGTAGTCGTTATTGGTAGTTTAATCCTTTGGATTTTTTTCATATTCTATTGTACCGCGATGCAGTATGATTTAAATAGTTTCAAATCTTTTTATAGTACAATACCGTTTTCCTATAAATTAAATATTTCCATTTTCCAATGTGAACAAATGAGATAGGAAGTAAAATTCTTTTTAAGTGGTTCATTAAGATGAATTGTTATAATAACGAATCGTATGTGAGAGGAGTTGTGCTCAGACAATCTTAGTTTAACAGTAGAAGAATATTTGCCGCTTTCACTTTCAATAGCTGTCAAAAATGCGCAAATATCTGTCAACGTCTATTTGACGTTCGAAACAAATAAAAAACATGTTTTCATGCAAACCTTTGTTGCATACAAAGAGAAGGAAAAAGCTTTCTTCCGATCATATAAAAGCGTTCTTATTGTTTAGTTTTTTCAGTTGTTTTGTTATTTTTTTTTCTAATAAAATAACGAAAATAATTTACCATCAAGACGTTTGGAATTTTCGAAAGATCCCATTAAAAATACTCAAGTCTTTCATATAAAATTGTCAAAATAAACTTTCAATAAACTAAACTGTCAATGCCAATTCCAATTATGAGGATTCATCCGCTGTCTTAGCTAATAAACTCCTTTAGTAGTGTTTTCCCACCGAATTTATGAGCATTTTCATGTAACTGTTAACCATTTGGATGTAAATATGTACGACCTATTGATGTCGTATCGAAGAAGACGATACCGTATCGTTCATCAACCCTTAAATAATAGAGAATGTTTCACCAAGCAAGCCTTTTGAATATTTGTGAGCGAATTGATTCAATTCTTTACTTTTCATGTTATTGGCGTTTTTTCTTGCTGCTAGCACAACTTACCAACAAGGAGGTCACTAGCGTAATTATATGCACTCGTCGCAATTTTCAAGGTCTTTTGCTGCGAATATGAAAATCTTATGTGCAAATTATTCGACTGATATTTTTATTGTCACTTTCTTGGAAAAAGGAAATCCTTGAAAGTTTGATTGGTTGGTTGATTTCCTCAGAAATGTCGACCTTCAGATTAGTAGTTTGTTGATCCGAGTTAGTAGTGGACGAAGTGTTTAAGATTGGCCTTGAGATTATTGAATGAAATATTCATTTGGAAGCGATTCCAACTAGGTATTTGTGAGTAGATTGCTTCTAAAAGTCTTCAGAATCTTATAGCGGCTCAAATAAGAGGGATCGGTGATGATAATTGCGTCGCCGTGATTTCATGCATTTTAAACATGAAAAGAAATAAAATTCAGAAACATTAGTGCAGGAAAAGTCCACGAAATTTGAACCAATAACATGATTTACCAGACTTTGACCCAATTAATGTTATCAATTTCGTTGCTTGATCTTCTGTTGAACACCGTGATGAGTCCAAATATGCGGTAAAATAGAATTTTACTCTGAATAAAAATACTCTGTGGAAAATGATTGAAGCATATTGTGTAACTTGTCATAGGGAGAAAATTCCAGTGGTTTTTACTGCTCAACATTCGCTGCTTTTTATTCATGAAATACTTTAACTACAATCCGCTATCAACGGTTCGAACCGGTATTGTTGTCCTGTTGCATTGATTGTAAGGATATATGGCACCCACTTTCGGGAACACTACGTTTTTAAGGGACACACTCATTTTGTAGCCAAATAGCTTTAGGTGCAGTAAATCTTCTTGCACACTCGATGTGCATCAACAACCTCTCATTCTTCCACCCTCTATCCCCCGTCTCGCACATAATCGGACCATTGGATATCCCACTTGCAATGTTGCTGTACTATTCCCTTGTTCATCTAGCTCAGCCATCGGTGGCGGTCGGCACCGCCATTGGACGGGTATTAGGCAATTTGTAGGTCTTTGTTCTGTGGTGGCCATTAGCTATGTGCTAGTTGCAAATATAATGAGCTGTATGCGGAAGAGTTCCCTCATATAGGATGGTCGGGTGTTGGGTGTTCTTGTGTTGCTCATTAGCTATTGGTGCATGCCATATTCCATTAGCATGGCTTCTCCGTTCATTGAAAGATGCCTCTGATTGCATCATTTCGCTTCATTGACACACATGACCATCAGACGTTATGTCGTACAAATCGACCACAAATAATCCACTCAATGTTGCATCAAATATATCTGCATAATCGATTTTTTTTTCTAACATAAATTTTCAAGCACTTTTATGCAATTCAACTGCAACACTATGAATCATTCCAGTTGGGAAGGTATTCAGTGAGATTCTTGAGATATTCTCTTTTCAATAGCCATTATTGCTAAGAAATACTCCACTCTACTTAGTAAACCTGTTTTCGTCGCAATTGTTGAACATTTAATATGCTAAATTCTTCCTTTCATATAAAACGAACAACAGTTCATTATATCCTCATTTGAATATTGCGAGAGATGAGTGCCGCAATACGCATGACTATCGGTTCTCATGCTGTAATCTTTAATTTAGCACACTTTGCTCGTAACACTTGTGGTGACTATTATTTACGGCTGGAGAAGAGTGGTATTATATTCATGCACTACGATATTTAGAGCAACACTGCGGTAATAAACACCGGATAAGTCTAGATATTACACCATCGAAATCACGTCCCAGCGATAAGCGTGAACTTTACAACGGTGACCGTCAACATTGTGCTATAAGCAAAACAAGTTTCTATTATGTTCGCATATGATATGATCTCTAAATAAATCATTTTATTCCAGAGTTTCGTTTCGTTATGTCTTTTTTAAGCTTAATTATCAAGTCATAATAGAAATTTTGCAAATTATGTGGATTTTATTGCAGAGCGAAGTTTTATGCAGAGACTGAGCTCGTGGTTCGAGCAACTACCGTTGCGCAGGCGCTCTTCACAGCGCCGCGCCGAAGCTCACCACCCTCAGAAGCAGTCGAAGTCGGCCGCACCAAGACTCCGCTATAGTGTTTCCGCCGTACAAAACAATCGACAACGGGATCATTCCGTTGATGTCGTAGCACATACACTGATCAATCGAGATCAGCCGCATGGTATCAATTTTTACTCTTTAATACGCATCTTGCCCATCGTGGAATCACTTCAGACTGGTTCGAACAAGCATGCCCAAGTATGCCCAAGTATACTGCAGCCGAACGAATAGCATAACAATTTTTAGCTCCGCATCACAGTTTTGCCGAAAACATGCCCTCGCAATTGTTTTTTCATACGCTTCACAAACTTGCATTTGTAGAGCTCATTAGTGCAGTGTCGGTCTCTGCGTTTGTGTGTTTCCATGTTCAGAGGTCTTTCGTCTCGCTATACCAAAATTCCTGCCATTAGAAGCTAATGGCAGAAATTTTGGTATAATATTGGTCATAGAATGGACACATCTAACATCTTTCATTTTAATACATCAAATTCGAAGGGTGTCATAAACACTTGGTTAAAACATTCAGGCAGCTTGCACGATTCAGTTTTGCTATTTAATAAGTCAGAGGGGGTCAAAGTGAGTTTTATTTTTTTTTCAGAAAATTTGCACTAAGGATCCGATAAGCAACAATACGAATGCGTTCTTTCACATGTTTCTCGTTGCATAGCTACCTAAAGACATTATTGATGGGATAAATAGAATGCAATAGAGGCGATTGTCTAATCTCCTGTTATGCACTCCTCCACTTTTTTTTGCTAACTGATTAGCGTTTGAAAGTATTGATATGAATCCTAAATTCCTTATCGATTCTCCTTTATGAGTGGATGACAATTTTTCAGTCGCAGTGCCGATTTCTTGGAACAGGCAAGAAACGGTAACTCGTTCATGCAACGACACTGTGTTACCGACATATGGATCTTTATCCCAATCATTCTCTTCTGGATGTGCTTCAGGAAGAATGGTGATTTGTGTTTTTAACCTTATAGACAAAACTTTTCACTTGACTTTGGATATCGCAAAGCTATCCGTCATCGCATTCTTTCACTAGGTCGTAAATTATTCATCTCGTTTTTGCGCTCACAGATGATGTTCTAAGCCTTCGGATACCCAACTCGTTATAAAATCAACCGTAATTGATGATTATATTGGTTTATGGTGCAGTTGTTGCGGCATACAAGATGTTCAATTTATCTTTAGAAAATCCGGACTAATCCGTGGATTTCACGTGATCGGCCATCGCTTCGAAGCAGTCTTTTGCCTCCGAAGCCACCAAATGAACTGCTTTACGCATCGATGGATCGATGCTCGTCACTACGCGTCAAAAGTCTCGATGAGAGTACATGCAGCTCAGGATACGGTAGTCAGGACAGCAGGTATGCAAAAAAAATCTCTTCTCCTTGTAGGAAAACTTGGAGTTGAAATTTTGGTGGTTATTGCTTAATGCATTACTACTCGTAATATATATTTTTCGTTGTGAGTGAATTTACCCATGCAGCCTCCTACCCATTCCTTGATTTACTAGCTGCCAAAGTATTCAGTCTGTTTTCGAAACTTTCCCAATGAGCTTCACTTACGACCAGTGTACTCTGAAATGAATTGAGATACGCTTTAGATTGTCTACAGATAAGTCACTTTGTTGGCATTCTATTGGATAATTCATCAATGTGCAAACCATTTAAAACTAGTTTCATACTTTTACACCTTTTGGTGCTTAAAAATATCCCTCTGCAGGGAAGTGAGCATGGTGTTGACATTTTGTAGAGTGAACTGGTTCGGTTATTTGCACATAAAAGTAATATGTTAACACACATTAAAAAAAAACTGCAATTTATTTCGGCAATTCTTAGAGTACTCTTAGATGAGATGGTCGTTCTTTTTTAATATGTTTATGTTGAACGCCATTTATGGCTATTTATTGCCCTCATTGGTCAATTTATTGGACTTTGTATACAAAGTATAATTTGGCGTATTTGAATAGACCAACTGATGGCATTCGTTGCGACCACAACAATAAGCAAATCAAGTGCAGCTATAATACATCGTTCCCTTGTGAATAGCGAATGTTCGCTTTTGCTCTTCTCGTCTCTTCCCTTCTCTCTTTGTTATTCTATTTTGTGGTCATTTTACATATATCTATTTACTTTAAGGATGCAGCATTGCAAATTTAGAGGAAAAAACGCTTTATGAAGACATACATTAGTTTTGCAAGTGCAAGCGGTAAGCATCGATCATATTAGCATTGATTCTTAGCCAACAAGCGAACCCGTTGCATCTAAAACCATGTAAATGTTGGCGTACTTGAGTTGGCATATCTGAGCTGCGTGTACTCATAACAATGCAATCGCTTCGGTTATGTTGCCAAAATGAAGTTGAACGGTGAAATGGAACCTTGCTCCGTTTAACTGTTATTTATTGCCAGTCAGAACTCCTCTCGCAAAGGAGCAAAACCAGATTTCGACCATTGAATTTTTGCATTTTCTTGTGGCCGGTACATAATGTATCACGTTAATGAGTCTTTAGTGCAGATAATCAAACTTAAGTTGATCTCATTCGGGATGGAACGGTATCCTGGCTGTCAGCTGAGTCCGAGCCAAACTAAAAGTTAACCTAAAATTAACTTCAACCTTAATGTGTTACTTAATGTGTTCGCCATCAGATTTTGGCTTTGCAGTTTATAGTGAACGAACCTGTTAAGGTTTCCTATAAATGACCTAAAAGAAGACAAACGTGTTGTCGTTGCTTACTCAAAAATGAAATTTTCCTAAATTTTCTTCTCTTTCGAATGAATCAGTCGGCTGTCGTGATCGTTTATTCAACAGGTTTACTGCGTAATCCACTCAATAAATTCGATGGATTTACCTGTCTTTCATTAGTTTCTTCTTCAAAGAAAAGTTTAGTGTAGCTGCCTGAAAACATTAATCTGCTTGGATTAGCATTCTAGACTTCCTTGATGTACTATCTTTTGTTAGATGGTGTTGAGCAAAAAAAAAAGATAAAAATGAAAAAAACACACACGCACACAAAACAAAGTATGTAAGATAGAAATCAGAATCTAATGATTGTCATCAAAGCGATTGGAGGGGAAGTGAAAAGGGGAAATTTTATTTTTAGCACAGAACAATCGAAAATTGAATCGTTCTTTCGTTCACTAAATGAACGCGTAAATGAACACTCAAACTGAATGTCGAGAAATGTGATAAGGACATTGCATCGATTTGCATTTAGCTTTGTTTTTCTCTTCTTTTCTTCTAAACGCACCTAGTAACTATTATTGGGGAATATAGCTATATCTTATAGACGATTATGTTTGAAATCAAATTCAGATAAATATTTCGTCAGTTTTGTTTAATACATTGCAAACTATGCCTAAATGACATTCTGTTTACTCGTTCTTCAGTTAATAATGCAATATCTACTAGTGGTAAGAAGGAATTTGCTTCACTTTGAATACTTTTGACGTTCCGATTTCTATAATAATCATTCTACTACTTTTCCATATATTTCTCTATCGTTTATATCAACAGAATAATTTGACGGCTTAATTTAACAGCATTCTGCTGTATTTTGGAGAATGGATATTCTGAGAAAGAATCGAAGTAACATGCTCTGAAAATTTTCCTTTTGATAAGCCATCTTGGAAGTATTGCACTAACTAAATTTGATTTTTCTTCCAGAGGGGGATCTGACACCTTGAAGAGATCGTTCACTGCGTTAACTGAATTGTTTTCAGTCCGGAATCGTCAGTGCATTCACCCGATTGGCAGCCAACCATATCAGCTGGTAAGAGAGGTCGACTAGAAGATAAAGCTGTCGAGTGTCGATCGATTGATGTCGACGAAGCTCTTGGATTGGACATTGATGACGATGAAGAAGACAACGATTCACCTCATTATCAGCCGATCGGTGATTACGCACAAGACGGCGAGCATGTGTATCATGAACTTGAGGTAGAATACACGTGTTATTCATTGAACATTTCTAAGAAATCACTTTTATTCTTCGTTGGTTTCATCGTTGTAGACGCTGATTGATCTATACCTATGCAGGAATTTTTATTCGAACCGATCTGAGATCCGCAAAGGTGCAAAAGATGGAGAGAGTAAACCTCGCTGAACACATCCCATAAGAGCTTGAAAAATTTTCCTAATATATTTTATACGATCACAATGAGTTGCATCTTAGGGTATGATTCAAAAAATTCGTCGTAAGAATCTGTTAGAGCGATTTGTATGCAATATCGTGATAACCTTTGCTCAGATATCGTATAATATCTATTTTGCGGTGTTTCTTAGATGTGATCGATTTCTTCTACGTTATTCTGTTAGAGGGGGAAGTTATTTCCAACTCTGGAGAAGAGTCTTTAATCATATCAAGTCATGTCTTCGTTCAGCCACGTAGTCTGGATCCCCTTCTGTCCATATCTTTTGAACATCCGTACCCGCTTTTTTTTAAAATCATATTCAAGTGACTAAGTTCGTTTAATTGCGCTCATCAGAAACTCTTTTGCAAAAAAAGTTCTTTCTTTGTTTCTTTCTATACATCAGAAAATTCTACCCACATAACTATGATTATATCGAAGCAGTCGATTTTAAATTTTGAAAACGAAAACATTAAAATTATATTCAGCAAATTTCTTTTATGGTATTCGAGACGAGTGAACAATGAACTGGTGGTGGAATTTTTGAATTTTTTTTTTTCAGACATATAATCGTCTATCGATGCTGTTAGATGAACGTGCATGCTCATCAGATTCAGAGTTCGCAAGTTCATCATTTAGTCTACAAAAATCACCACGTCTGTCACCAATTTATGCGCAACCTTATGCCGCCTATCCATTGCAACATGGCAATCGTAATATAGCGTATGTTGATGAAGAAGAAAATGAATTTCCAAATATGGCGGCTAGTTTCACCTATATACCTTGCGCCGATTATCGACCAGCACCAAAATTTTGCGCACCTCCACCACCACCGAGTCGAACCGATTTCGATAGTGTCGAAATGGATTTTCTTGCTGAACTTGATGCACAAATCGCTGAGCTACAGGTAAGGTTTAACTGCGGGCAGTTGGCTTTTCATTTCTAACACTAAGAGTTTCGAAAAAACTGAACTTCTCCTCTATTTGAGGGGAATTTCTTTCTTTATCTCAACTCTTTCAAAGTGCAAAATTTTATTTTCCTTCAGCTTGAGGTTGACAAGATAAGATATATGAGAGGTTTTTGAAAGAGGTATTGTATGAAATTATATGTATGAAACTTGACATCTTTCTGAATATGCGAACGAAGTATAGTGCAGATGTGAGCAGATATGATTAATGAGCAGGAAATTGTACCGAAAAGAATTATGGGACTGCTACAAAACCGTTTCATATTGTTGTCTTTTTTTACTCATATCACTCTAAAATATCCCAATCGATCATTAAGTAGTTGCTGGAGCTCACCGTTGCTTGAATAAATGGGCGAAAAAAATATTTTTAATAACTTATGCTCCAGCCGCTTTATATTTTATGAAAAGTGAAGAAATCTCTTTATTTCACTAGTTTCTTTCGGAAGAAAATCTAAACATTCTCGTTACTAGCATCTGAAATTTGTCCTACGAGCGTAATTTCATCTCAAAATTCGGGTTTCCTTCGTTTTTAAATACTTTTCGCCAATTTTTCGCTCAGATATTTTAGCAGTCACCAGGGCCAACAGTATTTCTTTCTTTTTTCTTTGGTGAAACCAGAATGTGCTTCTACCACAGCAACATCCACCACATCAGCACAATTACCTCGCATGTTAGCATAGGTGCATTTCTCTTCAGTATCGATTGTCTTTAAAAGCAACGTTGCCTCTCAAGGACCCGAACCATACAACCTTTACTTATTGTGCCTCCAATCATCCGATTACGCCATCTTAATGTAGTCGAATTAAAGGTGAAAAGTGTGGCAGTGCGTCAACTTGTGGACGAGGCTCGTGAACGACGAGATGCACGTGCACGAACCAACCAACTATGTATGGAACAATTGGCTGAATTGCGGCGGCTTAAATGGGTGATGCGTGATCACTTCGAGCTAATGCTTTAAATACGCTATTACCGCATTATCCATCAAATAAGTGGTTGATTCACTGAGGATACACAAGCTCCTTCAAGGGATTTTATAAATAATCTTCTTGCCAGATATAAATCATTACATTATTTTCTCTTTAATTTCTCGCGCCATGTACATTGATAATCAGGCTAGTCATAAAATTAGAAAATTTCCGCGTAAAAGTGGTAAAATATTTGGAATTTTTCGAGGAATTTTGAAATCTTCTTTTTTTCAATGTACAACTATATGTCTACCGTTTTTGTTTTGCTTTGTTTTTCTTTTTTTTTGAATCCGTATAGGCTTTTTTGGAGCAGAGAAAGAAAGCCGAATAATGAGAAGCCACTCAGAATTCGAGAGAGCCTTCGCTTGCATGTGTAAGAGTACCGTTGAAGACAGTGCGTTTCCTTGAGCGCATTACTGCAGTTTTAATATTTTTTTCTCCATTCCACATGTTAGGGCAGTTTATAGATTTAGGCACTGCTTCCTGACTTCCCCAGTCATTAAAATTTATTCGATCCTATCGTGATCACTGTTGCATTTTCATTTAGAGTGCGAATAGTGATATATGAAATTTTGGCGGAAGAGCAGAGAGTTTTCTTTATGGGAAATAAATTACTGAATTTATCCAAAATTGGTACCGAAGTTTCCCCACAGGTACTAAAAAAATTCCGACTAACTGCAGCAACAAAAGGAATGCTTTATGAGGGGAGTTTTCCATTAGCGGAAATGCATATTCCCTTATCATAGTTATCAGAATGTTGTGCAGTTGCATGTTTTGATTCTTATTTTATAAATAAATAAATATAACAATACATATTTGCTTGTGCTTATAATTGGCTGCTAAATAAGAGCTTTATTTCGTTAACGCCGCTGCTCTTCGTCTATAAGAATTCGCTGCGAAGTCCGGTTTTCTTATATTCATTGTATCTGTGTATTTGTTAAGTAATATTTTTTTTCATGATTGCTGAGCAAATTTTTCTGAAATTTTATCAAAATTTTCAAAATCGCTTGAATAAAACTTGAAGACTAGAAAAGAGTTGTTCCGAGAAAAAAATCATAAATCATATCCCATTTACTCGTTACATAAAACTTCTTGTCAATGAATTTTTATTCTTTGACATCTAATGCGCCATATGAATGTTTAATTTTCGTTTGTTTTTTTCACGAATATTCATCAATTTTGACTGTTTCATTATACGACAATTTGCCGATTGTTTTGGTATATGAAAATAAAATTTTCGAACGCCATTCTATCTATCAATTTTCACAATGCAAAATTTTCTTCGTCAATCAGAATTTCACATGATGATTTTCAATGCTAGACGTCGATTTAATATCGCTGGGTCGTGTGAATAAGCGCAGTGCTTGTGGCAACGGTTCGCATATGATACCGACCTGATGTACATACGATATGTGCTTTTTAGATTACTGAAAATAATTGTGTCGATAATATTGCCGAAGGTTGTAGTGGAGACGAAGTCATAGGAGCCACTCTGCTTTATAACCTATCCCTAGAATTCTTTCGTTGAAAATGCATTATTGAGAAAATTGACCTAAGCGACTGCCATTTGCGATATCAATCTATTTTTCAGTTTTTTTTCGTTTCTTTAAAAAAAGATTAAGAATAGATCAAGAAACCTCAAAGTTGGCAAAGTTTAGGAGAGCATCGAACAATGTTTGCCTGCAAAACTTGGACAATACGTTTTGAAGTTTGAAGATGTGTAAATAAATCAGCATTTTGAGGTAAACGATGCGTATTTTTCCATGTGTTTAATCCATTGCCCATAGAGTGCATTTCTAGCAACCTCTGTAAACGCTGTTAGTAAATAAAACTGTCGGTTGTATTTTTAATTAGAGCTTCTTCGAGCAACGGTAGACTTCTTTTGGTAGAAATTTTTGAATTGTGATAATTGTGCTTCATGTCTATCTTCATGTGGTGAGCTAAAAGTTCAAAGCAAACTCTTTTCATTCATATCTAATCGGAATTTAATGCAAACTAATGGACGCCTATTTGAACGTTTCAAGCTTTTCTTTGCACAAGAGTTTGATTCCACTGTGGTTTCATCGCCCATAGCGGAAGCAATGAAAAAATAATTAGTCAGTGCTATTGTAGAACAGCAGCAACATACCTATTCAACTACGACCTTTAACTTGTTGATGCAATAGGATTGGCTTTATTACAAGGAACTGCTCTATTTTCCAAAGCGGTGCACGTTCTTTTTGCACAATATACCGCAATATCTTGCGTAAATGTGAATGAATTTCGTATGATTATATAAGACGACTTTCTGAGGTTTAGGTTTCGTTCGATGGTAACTGATGCATTTGCAAACGAAAATGCACTACCTGCGAAATAAATCAAAGAGAGGAGAGGGTGGGGAGGGGGGAGGGGGGATATATGCCCAATTATTGATGCGTAAAAGGTTCTGGCAATTTTTAATGAACGATAATGCAGTTTCAACTAACAAAAAGGCCTTATCGATATAGCGTCCTCTTGCAGCTATATATTTTGCTTGCAACGGCCGTCACCACTAATGGACTTCACTCTGTCCTATGCTCATTGCTAGCTAATTCAATTTGCAATCGCCTTAAATTACATTCACTGGAAAATTTCCCAGTGCTCTCTGAATATCGATGCGATTTCCTCTAGATTGTCTTCAAGGAAACTCCGAATCGTATACTGTAAATAACGAAGTGCTAATCTAATACTGAATTCTATTCGATTAGTAAAAGATTTTCTAGAATTGTTCAATATC
This sequence comes from Baylisascaris schroederi, assembly GCA_006503575.1. Lineage (NCBI taxonomy): Eukaryota > Metazoa > Nematoda > Chromadorea > Rhabditida > Ascarididae > Baylisascaris > Baylisascaris schroederi. The sequence goes on from QEWY01000376.1 coordinate 219,206, forward strand.
CTATTCCATGCAAGGATTCATCCTTAAAGAAAGAGAATTATAATGAGAGCTGTCTCAGAGACGATTCTAACGGAATTTCCAAGAAAATTCAAGGCACTTGTTTATGGTAAAATGAAGATCTCTTTGAGCATCAGTCACATTGCGAGGACTGAAATATGTAGAATATAGAAAAGTGAGCAACAGTCGTTATCGGCACCACCTCCAAATCGACGAGATAATGGCTCATGAAAGCGTATATTTTGGAACCATTTCAAAGCCGTTTAATGTAAAAAGAGCAAAGATGCAGCAATGATTAGTTGCTATAAAGAATGATACTATACGAAGTGTTTTATGAAAATAATCGGCACAATTTTCTCACACTTGCTTCAGAATTACTTATTGCATTCTCCTTATAGATCTTCAGACTATAATTTTTCGTGATCAACTGAAAAAGAAAATTTCCTTCATTCGTATATTAAAAATTTTACCTCTGCAACTAACTTTTCTTCCAAATTATGCTTCCCAAGTGGATCCGCTGAAAATTCAAATAGATATCTTTGAAAAATTTTCTTATTTATATTGCACATATACAAACCTTGAGCGTTGCATTTGAATAAATTTACGCAATCATCAAATAGCACTAAAGTGCATCCATTTCAACAATAATTTGTAATTTTTATCATCTCATTGTTAGAATGAGTTGCTTGCAAATGAGTAAACAAATTTTGCATTGTCTTAGAAAATTGCACTTCCTTTATTGAATTCTTTTTTAAAAATGAGAAATCATTCACTCACTCCATCCCGAGAGTTGTATGAAGTGGTGATTATGGTTGAATTTCACAAAAAAGTTTTGAACATTCAGTTTATTTTCCCTATAGAGCAGGTAAAATTTTACAAATGGGAAAATGGAAATTTGAGAGATATTTCAGCAGTTCTGAGCGATACTTTTAATTTTGAATTGCTCATTGACGAGTTAATAAGGTATCATCAGTTCAAAGTGGTTAAAGTGGTTAACTCTTTTGAAGGTTATTTGCCCACAATTATGGGAAGTTGGAATATGTCATAAAAATTATTCTCACGCTCTCTTAACATTAAATATGCCACTAAATATTAGATTTGAAAATTGGCATTGAAATCAATTGTGGTCGGATTGTTTACCGATTAGATTTACATTTTAGACCATGAGATAGTGGATATGCATTTTCTAGCGCAACCATTACTCATATTTCTTAATCTTCTTAAATGTACCTGAATCTCAAGCCTTTCTAATAAAAATTATTATCAATGAATGAATTAACCGCTCATTAGACGCTGTAATAAAGGCCGCTCTAGCTTCCCGCTGTTCGGCTATATTGCCGAATAAAGAGAAACGCTATTGCGGTATTGACCCCTCCATAGTGAGATGGCACGCTGAGCCATGGGAAATCGTATTGGATTTCACCTCATCATCATTGTCCTAACTTCCTACTACTATATCCATAAATGAGAGTCGACCCAGAAAAAGGGAGAAAGAAGGTCAGAGAAAGTGATTAGTGTTCTTTGATAGTAGATGCAATTATCTTCTCTATCCTAGGTAATATACTGCGTTGTTTTAGTCTTTGTGGCATGAACTTCCAAAGCTTTTACGAAAGTTTGCAGAGTTTTTCGCTCTCATTTTTCTATGTTTTGAATAAGAAAATTAATACTGTTCTTTGAAGGCACTTTTGTCCTCTTCGCTCACCTTTCTTCATGAATGTCCGGCTCTCCCAGGGACACTTTTTTGAAGGAGGACTAGGCTTAGAAGCACTGTGGAGGTCATCTTTGATCCCACTGCAACTCTAACAAGACCGTTGACCCCGTGGAAATACTGAATAAATCGTTCCTTTTCTCAGATTATATACTGAAGTACTAAGTATTGGTACCGCTTAGACAAACAAACGGTTCTTGCGTTTTGAAAATGAGCATATTCCGTAACATGAGATCACCACCGCGGATATTACTGCTGTAACCGATATAGAATTCTAGCCGGTTTTTTACGTCGTTTTTCAATGGCTCCACCGTTGCAATGAATAACCATTAATACTTAAGCATAATACTTATATGATTTGGCGTGGTACTCATAGCCTGATATTTGCAAATGTAATTCCTCACTGATCCGATTGAATATTCATGGATCTGTCTATTTGCATTTCCGAAATAAATTATTCGTTATTTCTTCACTCGATAGAATTCATAAAATACTAAATGGCGAAGCATCGAAGCGCAATTTCTCGTATCATATAACTGAATAAACATTGGAAATCTTATGCATTCATCGTCCATTTGTTGATGAATTTACTCACAATGAATTACACTGGTAAACAATTTTCCGATAATAAAAACTTTATGCAGAGATAGTCAAATCCACAAAAAAAAATCGATGAATCCTTTTAGATGGCAGTAAATAGCGGAAAAAATTTTGCATAAGATCGCATGATCGAATAAAAAGCTCACTGATTTTGCACAATAAATTTCAAATTTGCACAGTAAAACTTGCATAATTTCTTACTCTTGCCATAAAAGCATATTTATTTGACATTCATAAGGAACAATAATTGTGCATATATACTTCTGAAAGCGCTCGCTTTGAATAATTATTATATATACACAACTGAGTAAAGTAGATACAAATGCACTGAATCCTTTCAGGAGTAATTTCTATCATATGCGACATATTTGTAGGGTAATCAATATTCAGTTCGAATGCATTTATAAATCAACCAAAGAACTAAAAAATACCTTTCAGAACAAATAAAGTAAACCTGCAGATGGAAAAAACTACAGAAGATCATAAAATCTGCTGAAAATGATTGTTTTTTCGTCTAAAAAATTGAAATATTTGCCAAAAATCTGTGGGAAATTACATAAATATAAAAAATTGCAAAAATACATTGGTTTCTTTCATACTAGCTTGCGCTGAAATCAGTGAAGCGAACGAAATCGATTTAGGAATCTTTTCGGCGTTGCGCTGATGACCTCATGTTGCAATCAAATAAAGCTGGGAGCATTATGATGAATGGATTAACGTTCATGACCTTCCACTCGTAAACCGACGTTCGAAATCCGACTGCATCGCTCAGCCGGTTGCAAATTCTCCGTCATTACAGGTTAAGAAAGAAGAATATAAATTCAACTGCAAAATTCGAAACTTTCAATATTCTACTTATAACAGGTTACTTTTAAGAACTATGTTTGCTGCCAATTTTTTTCAACTGTAACGCTTCATAGGATTCTGTCTTTGCGACCGCCGAAGGCGCGAGCTAGTTGTGTAGAGCTTTGTCTTCCGTCTTTGCAAGCGCTGAAGGCGCGAGTCTGTTGTGATTACCTAGCCGAAGGCGCCAGCAGGTTCCGATGCATATAGGCCCTGTTTTGGCGAGCGCCGAAGGCGCCAGCCCCTTGTGATGCGCCTTCGCTGGTGTTTTGGCGAGCTCCGCGGACGCCAGCGCGTTGTAACCTATTTTCGCTGCTGCTTGGGCGGGCGCCGAAGGCTCCAGCCTCTTGGAATGTACTTTCGCTGTGGTTTGGCCAGCGCCCCGGGCACGAGCCCCTCATAATGTAGTGCTGGTGCCGTTTTGCGAACGCTGAAAGCGCCAGCCTGTTATGATGTATTTTCGCCGCATCTTCAGCGAGCGCCGAAGGCGCCAACCTGTTTCGATGCATATCGTTGGCTCTCTTCGCTAGCGCCCGAGGCGCCAGTCTCTTTCGATACATATCGCCTGCTCTTTTGGTGAGCGTCGCGGGCGCCAGACCCTTATGATCTATTTTTGCTGCTGCTTGGGCAACCGCCGAAAGCGCCAGCTCCATTCAATGCTCTTTCGCCGCAGTTTTTGCTAGCGCCAAGGGCGCCACCTCGTTTCGATGCATATCGTCTGCTTTCTTTGGCGAGCGCAGGAAGGCGTGGCCCGCCAAAACTCATTTCGGCTGATGTTTTGGCGAGCGCCACGGGCGCGAGCTCATCACAATGTAGTTTCGCCGCTGTTTTTTCGAGCGCCGAAGGCGCCAGCCTGTTATGGTGTTTTTGCCTTTCATCTTTGCGAGCGCCGAAGGTGCGAGCTTGTTGTGTATTACTTCGCTTTCTGCCTTTGCCATCGCCGAAGGCCCGAGCCTGTTGTGTATTGCTTCGCCTTCTACCTTCGCGAGTGCCGAAGACTCGGGTCTGTTGTGTAGAGCTTTGTTTTCTGTCTTTGCGAGCGCTGAAGAGGCGTGTCTGTTGTGTGTGTATAAAACAGTACATCACGGGCGTCATTTGTTCACTTACGATGACTCCATTTTCCTTTTTTTGCAACGAACTTGGTGGAATATGTGGAAAATTTTGACACGCTGACAAGTCTAACACGCGCTAGTATAAAACAGACATTCATATGAATGAGGGAAAAAGTGAAAAAACTGCTCTTTTTTATGCAATCGATAAACTTTTTTTGAGTATTATGAAAAATCTGGGGCAGAAATACTTGGCAAGAAATCATGAAAACCTGGAGTTTTTGCGTTCACTTATGAAAAATTCACGCCTACCAATTGCCTAAGTTGATGCGCTACAGAAAATTTTTTATAGTAGAATTAGAGAGAGATTCTCATGGTTCCTTTTACGTAAAAATTTAAAGCAGATCTCCCTCCTAATTCCCTCAGTTTTTTCTTTGCAATTATTTATCACTCATGGAATCATTCAATGGGTGGTTCTTTCCGCTTAGTTTTAGCTCTTATCCTTAACACGGAACTTTAACATATAATTTAAAAGTTCATTTTTCCTACTTTCTTGCAAATCCCCCTTTTCTTCTCTAAAATTTTTTTCGATATTTTTCATGTAAATGCACAAAACATTGTGTACATTCGAATAGCTATTGCGCTATTGCATTTCACCGATTACCAAGAGCAGTATAGTATCGCAGAGCGCAACAGTGGTAAATATGATACGACTGAAATGAAGGGTGATACGATGTCAAGTCCCTCGCCCTCTCCACTCCCCTTCCCTCCTTCCCTGTGCCTTTAATCGCTGAGCATTGTTTTCCGATAAGCGTATCACAGCTCAGCCACAAGTTGCCATTGATAGCAAATCAAAGTATTTCCATGAGTCGAATATGCGATAACGCATCTACAAAGGCTTACACCACTATTAATCATTAGTAATGCGCTAAGGGGAAGTCATTCAATCACGCATTGATGTGCATTGCTTGATGTATTTTGACATTTGTGGTTTTATCTCTTAGACGTCAGTAAAATGTGATGCAACAACGAGCTAAGCTCCATGATTTTGGCTCCAAACATTGCGGCAGATGAGCAATTGTATAGAATTCTCCCCTCAGAGTTAAACCTTATACTCAGAGTCAAGTCTTCACTCATTGAGGGTAGAAACCATAGAAACCAGTATATGCCTATCCACTACTCGGGCAGAGGACAATACTTGTGCAAAGAAACAGCGCAAATGCAGCTTCCCGTAAAACATTGAGAAAAGTTGCAAAATGAGTGCTTTGAACACCAACAATTCGAGTTCAATGGATCAGTCTCAACAGTTACCCAATCAGTGGTATATACTCTATGCGCTAAATTTCTTAGCTCTAAAATCAGCGGTTCGAAATCCAGTGGACTCGTAGAGAGATAACTACATACATATACGAATATACTGGTGATAATACAATCGTAGTGCGATTGTAAAGTCGTTATCCAAAGCTTCATAAATAAACCCGCTAAGCAACAGGAAAAAAACGGAATGAAACATAAACTTGTTACATTAAAATTTTCAGTAATCAATGTTTCTGCATCTGCAAACAATAAGAAGTTGTAAAATTAAGGCAATTTACATACAGATAGAAATCAATTTGTGAGAGAAAGAACCACACGTTTTCAGCCCAGCAAACTGCAGTCGAAATAAAGATTGAACGAATCGAGGAAATTCAAAAGAAACGGGAAAGAGTGTAATCGACCATGGCTATTTCAGTAGAAGATTGAAGAATGCGACAATTCTGGGTTGAGATTGTTCAATCTACGATTCTTGCGAATCAGTTGAAGATTGTAAGCTTGTTGCTCTAATTGGGTGAGCAAAAGAAGTGTTCCCCTCTGAACGAGTAGCAAGCAGATGTTTTCGAATTTTTTCTTGGAAAACGGTAAGATACAACTGAATCCGGCGGTATTCTATTGATTACAAAGTCGACATTTTCAGGAAGTTTGCTAATTCGCAATCGGAAAGCACAAAAGTAACACTGCATTAGCTCGTTTGGTAAGTTCAGATTTACCGAAGCGCATAAGAAGAGGCCTATGACGCTGATACAACACCCAATACTTTATCTCGACCTTCCGGCACAATCTGTTGTGCAGTTTTTTCATAAATAATAGCAAAAATGCCTCAAAAAGCAACATCCTACGGAAGCAGTCAAGTAAAAAACAGTGAAGCCAAAGAAGTAATCACTGGCATATGCAAATTAGTTACCGCATACATTTTCAATATACCGTCCAAAGGAAGAGATGCACACTGTACCGAATAAATTTCATCACTGTAGCATTTCACATTAAAGAGTAAGTAGAAGTATATGTGAGTATCTCCATTTCCACACCTAGTTAAGAAGAGGGTCCTTATGTCAAACTTATGTGATGAACGCTCATTGACCTTGAGGTTGCTGTCAGAAAGCTTCATCGTTACCCCATCGATGAGCAAGCTGCAAGAAAATGAATAAATGTAAAAAATTCCAACTATTTTTAGAAGAACCCTACGTACAAAGAATTCAGCGGTACTGAAGCAGTGTTGATTATATGCAGACAAAACTCCTCAACAACTGTGGTGTCAGCGCTATTCCATTGACATGAGAATATATTTTACTTATATTTCGCCCTGAAGGTTGTGCGTTAATGCAGGTCAAAAACGTGGTCGCCAATATGCACACCACAAATGGTTCGATTAGTGCCCCTAAGCTCAATCGAATAACATTACGCAGAAGTCAGCAGAGGAAATGAAATAGACAGAATAGTGTCGAATATGAACAGAGGAATTTGCACATACAAATTTAAAACCCTATATCAACATAATTGTTCCAGGCCTCATCACAAAAGAACATTCGATAAAATAGTTGTGCCATGCAAACCGCAAATCAATCCTAACTCCAGAGCTTTCCAGAATTTGTAGAAATATTCCCATTTCTACGACATCGCTCTTAAACTGCAGGTGTCATCTACCGGTTGCAAGAATGTCACCTATGCATTTATATTCATCTTCGGCTGAAACATTTGTTTCGCGCAATTTTTTCTCACAGAACTTTGCATTGAATTTCAGGCCAGTGAAAAGAAGAAACGCTATCAGCTGAAAACATTAAGTGAAATCAACCGGAAGTGAGAAAAGGATATTAAGTTGTTTTGAAGTGATATAGAAAGAACGAAACGAAAGTCCTTGGAATCATAAATTAGTGGTTTTAAATCAAATGGTGATTGAAGATTTAATTGGAATTATACATTTGTGGTTTATTTATACTTACAAATTGTAACAAACCTGGACGCTTTATATTACAAGTTCCAAACAAATTAAACGCCCAATTGAAATGTCCTAGTTTGCTTTTATAATCGAACTGCTGGTTGGCCATAATGAACCCATGATGAAGCTGAAATTTGGGTTGAAAGAGGAGGAAAGAAAATTTATGCGACCTCTTTTTCATCTATCTTTGACTAGCTAGAAGCGGGCAAATGCTGAGATTTAGCTCAATGCCTTATGAAGCGTGACCGAGAGTCTAAAACTACAATGCCAAACGCCAAATAAATTTTTCTCTCAAAAACATCCAACATCGGCAAACCCATCCCGGGTCGGGGGTTTTTTGATCCCGGGTTCCTCCACAGCTCAAAATTTATGATTCATCTTAATGCGGGTTGCGGGGACCCTCGGGAGAGGAGCGGAGATTCCGGTGAACTCCGGGCACTACACAGAACCCAGGATTTTGAAATAAGCAGACTACGTTCCCATAATCAGCTCACTTACGTTTGCTGACCAATGTTCTCGGTGGTTAGAGCTTTTATTCTTTTTTAGATTGACTTCTTTCCATTTCCTCATTTGTAATATGCTGCATTCTGTTAACAAGAGTCAAAAGCGGAAGGGCTAAGAAATATAATACTTCATGTAGAGAAATGACGTCATGTGGCACTGAAATAGATTAACTTTCAGATACTCTTAGGCAGGAAACTTGCATGCATTAATTTACGTTTCCTCATTAAAATCCGAGAAGTGAGAACAACTCTTCCGGCTTACAGTAGTGCTGAATTCTACAAAAGTGGAACTAATAGCACGCTGAACTCTATAAACCTGGCGACTGAAATCGTAGCAAGAACCTCGATAATACATGTATTCTGCATCGTCTACACGTTATTTGAGTCATTTCTCTATCCCTTGAAGAGATGGTAATGAAATAAGTCAACTTGCAGCTTGCAACTTGATGTATTAGCTCGCAAAGACAACAACCGTTTGTTCAATTCTACAATTAGATGCTTAGTCTTGCCTGATTGCATGCAATTACTGGGCAAATTTTACAAATGTAGCATCATAGCAGCTTGGCTGTATCTGCTTGGAGGCATAAAAACGTCCAACTATAGGCAATTGGAGGAAATAACCTAAACATTTATGAAAAACGATTTTTTACAGACTGCATTTGCATCGAAATAAATCATATTAGAGTTCGCGTATACCGCCAATGACAGCAAAATTTATTCTACCAAATTAAAGATTCAGATTCTCTTTACGCAGATTTCAAAAATTGCTTTAATGTAGCTGTGCTGTATGCTCGGCTATCATTCATTATTCTTGGCATAACGATGCTGCATTTGAGCCAATTACAAATCTTCAACATAACAGAAAACAATTCAGTTTAGCGGCAGAAATTTATTTGCGTCAATTTATCTATGCGGCTAGCGAGATAGGAATGCGATGTGCATTTTTAACGTCCTAGAAACAGCGTGGAAATCTGCTTTTATTTCCGATTATTTGAATATCTTAAAATTCCAGAGATCCTCAAAATTCAACTTGAAGCTCACCGACAAAAAATTGTTTGGCCTATGCGATTCGGATGAGCGTATTTCTTTCCTCTATTTTGATATGTTCATGTTTCCGGATGAAATCATTTTCATTCACAGGAGAAACAATCGTTCAAAGATCGATATCTGAGAAGCTAAATAGTTTAGGTGCCAATCTGTGTCCTCATGCTATACAGTTTACATCTACATCAAATAGGTTTCCTTCTGAAATAGTACTGTAGAGCTGGAGAGAGATATTAGGGGATATCCTCCACTTCAAGCACTTAGTTCAATTTTTGGCAATAAAATGCATCACAGTAACTCCATATATGTCCCAATCGGAATAAATCTATCTGCCTGATAGTTTCGTTGTATGAACAACAGAAACTGTGAATATTTTTTAGATGTAGACATTCTAGCCTACTCTCTACTACTTCGCATAGATTCTTATCTTCTTCAGAAGGCTATAGCCATTAGGAGAAAGCGTTTTATCGACAAATAAAAAGATTATCAGCAGACTAGACATGAATCTGCGATCGTCCGCTGGTTTCCCGTCTACGATTATTGTCCTCATTGCCATCAAAAGACCACTTGTTGTCTGAGCTTTAGCCAGGATAAAAGCAATTGTGAAATGCGTCGTGTATTCTGCAAATCATCTATATTCCATTATTGCCCAATTGTGTTCAAAAAAGCTCTTTGCCGTCAATCCCACCACAAAGTGTTTGTAACCTAATAAAATTGTCATCAATGGTTTGTTCATAGGGGAAACTTAAGGAGAAATATCTGCGATGAAGCAGAGAGAATGTGAGATCGTAAAAAATCCTTCTTGCTGGTGAAACGTAAAAATTCAACTTCAGGCTCAATGAATATGGAAATGAAATTGACGAAGAAAATATACGAAACAATCGAAATTCGTTGTCCTAGCAGAGATTCATTCTGTTTATTCCATTCTATAATCAACATTGTTGTATTTTGCTCTGCATTCCACCTGTCGTTTTCATCTTATTCGGGAGAGAAACTTTTTAACTCTTTTGTGGCTGGGATCATTTGCACACTCTTTCAAGTTATTGTAACATTTATAAACGTTACGTTATTTTGAAAAGCTGAAAAATTTTGCCCACAAGACATGCAGTTATGCCGGCAGAAGTGTTTGTTTTCTGCATGTTTTAATGAGCCTATGGACGGTATTTTTTGGTTTGCATAAAACCTTTCAATCGCATTGGATAGCCTTTTAAGTGAGCAACGAAAAATTTTATGTAAATTATGATCTTTTTTTTTGAAGCGATAGAACATATACGTATTCGATGAAAATTTCCTACTGTAATAGTACTTATTGTGCCCATAGAGTATTACTTATCAAAATACTTCAGCAAGTTTTCAAATTCAACAAGCATTTATGCAAATGATATTCGATCAGTAGATGCAAAAAATTTTATTCGAGATCATGCTAGATGAGAATACGGATATAGTGTTGGAAGGATGAAGCTCTAATCGAATAACGTACGGGATTTGGTGCACCCGTCTCGTCATTTTCTATTCATCAACTAAAATTGAGCTTCATCTTTAGCACTGTCATAAAATTGCCTTTGAGAACAACTATAAAATTAATGAGGTGTCGCTTACTTGTTGAGCTTATTTCCATCAATTCTTCTTTGTATTTTACTTTACGCTTCCTAAAATCTATAATTCATTTGTTGTACTTTCGTTTTCTAAGTTTACGTCAACTTACGTCAATTATTTTGCTAATTTTCTATTAATTACTCTAAATGATTGTACTATACTTTTATATGTATTACCTAAACGATTTCTATCAATAATTTTCAATGTGAAACGATTGACGCTGTTGTCTTTATCTTTGAACCATAGTAGTTGATGGAATTTCCCTATAATTCTTGAGCCATCAGCGTGAAATCATGATGAAATAATAAGCCATAATGTTGTCATAATATTTTCGATGAAATCAAGCAAGAATTATATTTGGTGCTTTATGAGATAACGCTATCTTCGAATGGAATGAACAATATTTCGATATTATGATCCTCATTTCGTTCGACCAATTTCGTCCATAAAAAAGACGAAAAATGTGATACTAAAATGTAATAGCCTTTCAAAGAAGGAAAAATGTCGTCAAACATTGGCTGACTCCTCCCATCATCAAATAATTTAAAGGCCACCCAACACTTCGTTAGCAATAGAACACTATGCAATCAAGCTTATGTATTTCTTCACTTTTATTAGTGTATCATTTCCTATCTTCGAAAGAAGTCATGTTTTTGAAAGTACCTCTACGTGGTACAGGATGGCGAGGTATTTATGACTCTTGAATATGCCGCACCAATTTGTGGATTGTTCTTCAGTTTACTTGGTTATGATAGCTTCCATTTAAGCAGACTCGGGCCGAAACCGTTTTATTACGTGCCTGATAGTTCTTTGCAGGGTGCAAAAAACGAGCTTTAATAGGACAATTTATTTCTTTTTAAATGAAATTATGAAGATTCTTTTATAACAGTTGCAGTGATTTGATTCTATTACGAGAAAATGGCTGCTATATCGAGCATAAGAAGGGTGGGACGGGGTTTTCCACTGGGTAGAAAATTAGATGCATGCTTCGAATTTCATTTGGTGTTTCTACAAGGCATTTTCTTTGCCGTCAATAAAAAAGTGCTATTATTTAGAGTCACATATGAAAGTTTCTGACACTGTCTCGCCAGAGGGAGAAGAGGGGGGGGGCGGGGGGATGGGAGGGTGGAGAGGGAAGAAGGAGTGAAGAGAATTCAACAAAACCACGGAGAGGTTGAGAGTCTGCCTTTGGCGATGTATTGACAATTATCTAAGTGGCAAATGCATCTTAGACCCTCACAACATTTGTTAGCGCATCCGAACAATATAAGAGCATGCCCACGCACAACTCGGGCAAATTCCTTACTAATGTTTTAGACTTGTGCGTAGCCAGTCTGTCAAAAAAACATAAAAATCGCCTGCTTACGTCACGTTCAACACGATGGCCAAAAAATTTCATTATGAGAAGCTTCTTTAGTAAAACATGAGTGTATATTAACTCGTATGAGGCAAATTCAATTTATTACTGCAGGGCTTAAGAAAATCGTATTGTTTAGAGATTATAATTAAACACTAATTACAAACGAGTATTAGTGGAAGATGTGCACTAATAGTCAGTGTATACAGTGTATATCCTTAAGGAACTATCTTCCAGGTGCTGTTTCTCGTTAAAAATTTCACATAGTAAGGGTGATTTATAGTTGATTTATGGCTCTCCGTATACTAATGATCACGTTGTGTTGTTTGCTGCAAAATGCAGTCAATGGTATATCTTCTGCAGCGAATACTGCCGCAGACATATTCTTGAATAATATCCTTGAATTTGAACATTCAGCCGAAAATGATGCAGCCATAGGTTCGTTCAAATCCACTTTACGACCAATGAAGCATTCGAAAGAACATTAGTCGTATGCATAAGTATATCGATGAATTGTATCCTTAAGTACTTTTTCTAGGACTATTGTATGAGAACGCACGTTGAGTACTTATATTTTAAAAACTTATCGCTATGTAAACATACTATCGCACATTATATTTTCTTATAAATGGGAATGCACTTATAAGATAGCAATTCACATAGGCGAATGAAGTGCTATAAGTACTGACTACGAATATGTTGTACTCACAAATGGATATTCGGCGAATGGCTTCTGTTTTTCAAATGTATTGTGGCAACACATGACATCACACATATAAATAATCGATGTATTTGCGAATTTTTGTATTTTAATCTTTTTAAGCATTTGATTGAAACAATTCTGTTATTCGTAATAATTAACATCGAAAAAACTGTTGTTTGCGAGTTGACTGTGAAGGATTGCCGCATATTTCATTTTCATTTTACGTATTCGGTTGATCGACGAGAGTGCAAAAGACAAAATCAACAAAGTGCAGCGTTCTTGACACCTAAGCAGAGCATCAACTCCGTTAGAAACCTAATCGATCAACTAGAGAAAAGAATTGAGTTTAAGTAACTTTTTTCGTGATCAATCAGACAAAGAGGTAAAAGCTTATGAAGTGCTATATGAAGCATATTATGAAGTGCTAGTCATATTTAAGAAGCATATTAGGGCATGATATTTGCATAGCGAATTCTCGCCCAAAGAGTTCACCTTAATTGAGCAAGCCCGAGTGTGACTAGAGACGACAAGCGGAGAAACGTGCTAAGTGGATGATACATACTTTTTTCATGCTAGCTCACGCTTTATTCGATGCCTAAATATGCAAAAATTCCTATGAATTTCAGTAAATCGATCTCCAAGGGAAGTATTCGGATGAGCGAGTCCTGAAACAAGATTGCTTGAGTTGGATTCATTCGATCGGTAGAAGAAATAAACTTTGCTCGCACTTTGAAATCGCCTCTATTATCGCATCTAGCAAGTGACATAATGCGACGATACCGCCTACTGTTAGCAAGTGAACCAGTAAGATTCGCGCACAGACAGACGCACGCATTTACGAACACACGTCCTTGCGTACAAATGGGGGTGCGTTAGTATGCATTCTTGAATATACTTTTGTTTCTGTGTGCATCTGTGAGCCTGCGCATATATATGTACTCATACATTCCTATCCTCTTCAAATCTTTGATTCAATATGTCTTTAAGCCGTCCATCTCCAGGGTCCCTTGCCCTAGAAGCCGACCACCTCGCTTCAACCGAAACAGGTGGAGAGGTTGCAGAAACGTTCTTTAAGGAAACGCGATGTACAACGGGTTGATTTCATAAGAAAACGTGTTATTAGACGTTTCGCCACCGTCTTCAGATAGGTTCACATCCAGTGTTTTTCATTCAGATGCCTATATTGTAACCTCCTCCTGCTTTTCTGTTTTTACTCCTCATTAACTGGGCTTATTTAGTTCTGTTTAGTTCACTCGCTCTTTCTTCTGTGCCGTAGACCTATTTAGTTGCGCTCGTCCAGCAAAACAAACAAATGAACATCAAAGAACCTTTTATCAAAGATTCGCAGGACAGGTCGGGTTAGCTAAACTTATAGTTCATTCTACTTAATGATTTGTTATGATTGATTGGTAATTCACAAAGCTGGTTGGTGTTGCGAGTTAAATCGCAGAAGCGCACATCCTGCGCGCTTTTCTGAGAGCCTTTTTCCAAGACTTAATTCCCACAACCTAGGCTTTCCATTGTCCACTGTCTGTTCTGTGAGTCCTTAGTTACTGCATTACTTTTTAGCCCTTATAAGTAAAGAGGAAATTCGAACTTTTTTGTAGACAATTGAATGTTGGAATCATTTTCAGCAATTTATTTCTCACATCGTCTCATACCAATTTAAATTAATGCATTTTTTGTACGAGCATAGGCAAAAGAATCCGAGACAATGATGCTGTATGATGAAATAAACTCATTGACGATGGAAATTTTTGCCGAAAATGAAGGCAATCCGGAATGCTTCGATGAAATTTAGTAACAGTTACTTCTAACGTTCATTCTTCTCAATTTTTTCCATACGTTCTCAAGTTCATTGCTGCATTCCTTACTTCTTTGTGGGTGTCCACAGTTTTGGACATTTGAGAAGGTACCGCAAACACAGTCCAAATTGAACAATCAACTTTAAAATGAGCTATACATATTTAACTATCAAAAAATTGTATGCATTTAATAACAACGAGCTTGTTTTTATTAGAGTGAAGTAGGGTATTACTCATTTTGTTTATGACAGCACATTTTGAAATTTATTTGTCACTTGGCTATGATACGAAAGCGTGCATCAAGTCACCTCCAATGACAGCTTTGCTCTTTTTTTTTAACATGCCGGTGGGAATTGCTTAACAATAACGATCTGATGAGCAAACATTTGCTCAATTCCTATCTTTCAAGGTATATGAAGGTGTTTGTAGTCTTATTGATTTCATTTTGTCGTTTTTCACTTTCCCCCTGTTTTAGTAATTTTAATTCTCATTTAACGCATACCTTAGTTATGTTTATTTCACTAATCGTTTGTTTTTCTAAATATTCTAATATCGCGTCCTACGCTTATTTCGAAATGTAATTTGAGGTGAGTTCCAGCACTATAACCGTCGAAACTGTTGTCAATTCGGACTTTTGCACTGACTAGGAACGCTTGCAAATCGGTTATCGCCGGAAAATGAAAGCACTTTACCAACAAGAAATTTTTCGAGTATTTTCTTTTTTCAGGAAAAGAGATTGCGCTACATTTAATGTATTTTTCTAAGTAATTCTGGGCGAACATTTCGAGTATCATATGGAGATATATTGTTTTAATAGGATGTCTCGAAGAATATAAGTGAAAAACAGCCACTTCAGTGGATATTATAATCAATCAACACAATTTAAGCGTTATGGAAAGTTATTCTGCTGATGTCGATACATTATTTATTTATTTGGAAGCAAAAACAAGTCTTTTCTGATGTAACCGATGGGTTGACGTTGTGCATGTTTTTTTTTTCAAATTTTGCCAACCTTTTGCACAAATTTAGAATCAACCAAAAAAAAGATCTTCCAGCTTCAAATTAACGACCGTTTAGGAAAATTCACTTATGAATTTCTATCGTCCACTTGAATATCCGAACTGGAATTGGAAAGTGCTGGCTTCTAGATGCTATTCAAAGATATGTACTTTCTTTTTGACTATTTTCGCAACAAAAGTTCCGCGAATTCTTTGTTGAGATTTATAGGCAGATAAACACTTAAATACGCATCCGTCATGGATGTGTCGGTTAAAAAAATGTGAAAGTGAAGGAAATAGCGACAACGTTGTTGCAGACCAATTTTCCATCGAAATATACCAAGCTTTTCCTATTTCGGCTGCGTTAATTTTCAGTTTTCTCAGTTATGTTCTTCTTTCTATGCCCTAACTTTTAGGGTAGTCTCTTATATTCAAGTGGTAACGAATTATGAGAAAATACTGTAAATCATAAGTGATCATCTATGCATTGCTTGTGCTTCTATTTGGTTGAAATCGTCTCTGTTCCAGTTTCAGTGAAATAAAATACAGGCGAAGACCAAGAGAGTACAGCATTTCCGCTAAGCAGTTGAAATATTGACACCGAATTTTCTTTGCTTCATCGAGTGTGCATACAAGAAAAGTAATTTCACTCATCTTCTAAGGGGTGAAATTTATGAAATGAGTAATAAATTGAAAATACCGGTTAGCAAATGGGCAATGCAATTCTGAGTGAAAAACAGCAAAAAACGCCAACAAAATTGAAAATAAACCCCTTATGGTATCTATGAGATTCAATGCGTTTCATATCTGTATTGTTATCGATTCATTAGCTCAATCTACCATCAGTGCACGTTGAATGCATTTGCCAAAATGAAAACTTACGCATCACTGGTAATTGCAATTGGTGTAACAGGGATTTTTTTAAAATATATTATTTCCATAAGGCGCACTAAAATTAAATCCTGCAACGGATGTGAAAAATTTTTGTTTGTTGGTGAAGTATGATGTTCCTAGAATGAAATATAAATGTCAGTCATCATATATAAGTAAACCACTAAGGGGTGGGAGAGCGATTTCTTTTGATTGTTGCGCGGATGCTGTCTTTCGCCCAACATAGAGTAAGAACAAAGGGGACATCAGTAGTTGCCAATACCATGAAAATCGATTTAAAAATGAGAAATCCTTAGTTGATCAATAGGAGAGTTATCGAAAAATATTGCATTATCCAGTTAAGTTACACGTAATTGCAGTTTGATTTTCGCCCTATAAAAGATCGGCTATATTCCTACGTTACCTATGTAACTTTTACGATTTACAGCCGTTCTATACCATGTAAATAAATGGTGAAATTTGTATAAACATTTATGCAAACAGTGTCGTCTCATCGATTTGAAAGCACTTTTATTGCGAAAAAAAAGATGTTAAATTATTGTTGTATGCGTTAAAAAATATCACTTAGAAACACTGTAAAAATTTTCACAGAAAAAATAGATTCATTTCAAGAAAAGTTCCCTTCTCCTAGTTAGGATTATGACTAAAACTTCACAACATTTTATGAGGTTAAAGAACATAATCATATAGGAATACACGCGAGATTCTGTACTTCTGAATGAAGGAAAAGGGATTCAAAAAGAATGCGCGTGTAGTAAACGATGAACGCGTGATGAAAGATACAATGGTTGTGTTCTATGAGGAGGACAGCAATATCGTTGAACATAACGACATCTCAGTGATGAAAAACATCGCCTGCAGTTATTATTGTTTCACTAAAGAAATGATCTGTTTGCGGATTTTGCTGATCAGTTGAGCAGTCGAAATATAAGGCTAATTGAATTAGTAACTAACATAAGAGGCCATTTTAAAACGTAACTATGGCATAAGTAAATCCTTATTTCTATTACAAAAAACAACTTCATATCATATGCAAATAACCTCTATTCTCTATTTGGCTGGTTTAGCAAATCAATCCCATATATTAGAAGCAGTAATAGCCTAAGCATCGGATCTTGCAGAGCTTGAACTATTCCTGCAGTGTTCCGAGAAATGCATTCATTTATATCTGTGAACAGGAATTGACAATAAATGCACAATGATTGAACTATTCCCTGCTAAGCGAACATTTAGAATAACTCTAGATGAGAAACTGTATCGTTTACTTTGGCTCCATACATACATACATCATCCGGGCAATTGTCAGCACTCATAGTTGGACAGATATAAAAAATCTAGGTGAACTGAAGAAGGATTGAAAACATAAACGCGTTCAAATATAAAGGCAGTTAAAAGTATGTGAAAGTGTTAAGAAAGAAAAAATGTTTGCTAATAATAGATATAAAAATACTAAAGCAATGAATGGTTTCTTTTCTTGAGCAAAAAATCACCTTTCCCGAAAAAAAACTATTCCTATATTCTTGTTAAGCTTTTGAACTTGATCTTATCACATGAATATTGCCGCTTTTAATAAACATAAAGTGGCGCATTGCTATCCGCGTTCAATCTGGGGCTTTAATGGACCTTCGGGAGCTCTACTTTTTAAAAATACTAGTGGCTATTCCTCCTTTGTTCAAAGGAGTTAGAGAACCACAGTGATATCTGACGATGATGTTTGTTGTTGTGTCACTGCGACAGCCGTTTCCGTTAATCCCAAGCGGTAGCATTGAACTGCGTTGATAACTTTTTATCGAAATTCCTCTGTCCAGTAGGCTACCGACAGCCAATGAAGAGGGTAGCGGTGCTGGAGAGTAGCAATTTTTAAGGGCTACTGCGCAGATCATCAACAATTTCAATGAGGGAAAGTAACTTCATTTGCTGCTCACATGGAAAAATTGATCGTCAACCATTATGATGGTTGTGAATTAAATTAGTCAAGAGAATATTCTCATGCCATGTCGCTTCCAATTCATTTTGTGCATATATATGAGCCGTTCTAAATGTGTAGTTGTTGCTCCAATTCGTCGATTTATTCGGTGTTTGCTGAGTACAATTTCAGCCGATGCAAAAATAAAAGAATCTTTCAAACGTAGCCAATCGCTACTTCTGGCTCCTTTCAAGAGATTATTGCTGCTCGCTTGCTTTTACGTAAGAAAATTGTGAGTATTAAAGGAAATAAAACGAGAACGCAAAGGGTGGTATTGTTTGTAATATTTGATCACGTGCAGAATGAAGTCAATATAGCACTCTTATTCGTCTATAAATACCCTCAGGTCTTTCCATATCTATGTTTGTGAACTGTTTTATCGCAAACATTTATGCCCGCATGTGATCGTTGACAAAAGGCGGTGAATTTTGAAGCAAATTCCTTGCTTAGTTGTATTATCCACGACAATTGCTTTACTAGTAAAATTTTATAATAATAGATAGTTATTATTGTTCCTCATACCCATCATTAATAGCAGCCATTCATTAACACATTAGCTATTATAGTAAGTAATGAGATGAGTACTATGACAAAATATTGCATCATCATTGGAGCATTACTGTTGGTTTCATGAAGGTGTAAGATTATAGGGTTTTTTAATACCTCTTACGATCTAACTTGATTATATTTAGCATTGAAATCATAGTGCAACTACTGAAATAATAGAGCAGTATAATAGTGTATCATTAAGCAACATTCGTCCATCAACTTCCGACTACACTATTCGTTTCCATTTGTCGTTGCTAGGTTTTCTATTCATATTGATTAGGTGACAATTTGATTTCTGTAATGCTCAAAAAATTAATTTCTATCTCCATGTTTTATTTCCGGCAGCGTATATAGTGTTTTTTCATTCATAGATACCTTTCATCGGGAATTTAAGGGGTTTTTTGGAGGAATGGGAATGCTTTATGCGTCCCACTGAAGAATTTAGCTCTCTTCGAACTGGCACATAATGATTCTGCTATCGCAGATGCATTCAGACATTAAATTAGAAAAAGTGGTAGTAAATTTTGCATAAAGAAAGGTGATGATGCCGGACTGAAGGAAATTGCTTCCAGATAATTCGCACACTGAATTTCCTGTAGCATGCATACTCATCAAGGCGATTTTTCAACGCTGACTTTTAAATATGTGATCATGGCCTCCACATCGGTTCCATAACTCCTCTCCCCTCGAATAAATGTGCCCTTTAAAAGTGCTATAATTCGAAAGATTATAAAACAGGAAAGACATTACGTTTACTTTTGTGCATTTACGATATGAAACATTTGTCGATTTCAGTTAGATCTGAACGACTTACTCTTATTTGTTTTGATAAATTTCTGTCCGCCTTCATTTCCTTACAATATCTATGACAGGTTTTTGGTTGTAACACGGAAATGTGCCGTCGAATTATTCACGCTTCTGTGTGTACGCAGTACGATGTGAAACTTAGGTGCTGAGCGAAGAGGACCAACAAGAGATTCCGAAACTCCGAATCAGAGACCTCGCTATCACCTTATCATGAGCCATCTCCTCGTTAGCACTGTACTACTAGCTACAGCAATTGTCATTTTTGTGCAGCTTTCCATTGACCGCACTGACATCTGATTGCAGCCAGAATGAACTGAAAAACCATAACAGCACTATAACGATCCCTGAGTTAATCCTTGCGACTACCTCCTGCTATTTGCTTCCGGAAATCCATAAATTTTGCTTTTTTTCACATATGCGGTGCATAATTTAATCGTTCTCTCTACAGTCGGTTGTTACGGGGCTATGCTTCTTTAATTACTTTTTTAAATTTTTTTTCTAATCATGGATCAATTTCATCATCTGTATATTTTTAATAATTTATGCAATACTTCTCAGAAATCATAATAATTGTCTTTTACACACAATAAATGTGTCAATATATCAAATGAAGCATCTTCATTAATCAATTTTTATTTTGTGTTTTATGTGTTTTATGCTTTCTTTAATAACCCATGACATATGAGAATAGGCTATAGACGAATACTGTGAAGAGAGGGAATTGTTGAATTTTTTAAAGTGGTTGCGAATTGGTCTCAGAGGTAATTAGGTAGCTATAAAGTTGCACAGATGGGAATTGTAAACGCGAGAATCTTGAAAACAACAGATGCTCATGAGCGCATTTTTCATAGGTATTCAACTGTTCTCCAAAGACGATATTGGGATCGCTCCATCGAATTAGCTAACTCCCTGTTCGCCTAGAATTTCTTATCATGGAACTTAGATTTACTGACGGCTTATGGAAGTGGTTAAAGTTGGTTGTATGTTGCTTCTTTTGGTAATGTTATTACCGGTTTATTATGGCTAGGTGTTTGGAAATATTCTTTCTAAGATATGCTAGAAAGCGAGAGAGCAAAACTGTGTTTGCTTCTTAAGAAAAGAGAGCTTGTTGTAGCAGCTGTGGAGATGGCGCTGATGGCCTTCACATCCGTTTGTGCAAGCAACTAAATAAATATAAAGACAGGGGTTATGAAGCTCGATGGCCAGCCATACTGTGGATAATCTCTAATATAATAGCGTTATTTGGGTAGTATACAAAACCTCAAAGTTTGTAAAAATAGCTATTAACCGTATTTTCGATTGTAATCGCTTTCCTATTTTCTCGTAAGTTTTATTGGAATGTTCACTAGTAAACAACCTGTTATTCCCGTTCTGGTAACTTCCACATCGAAATGGCTATAGTTTTATAAATATTTTATTGGGAAATGCGTCGTGGACGCTGAAAATATTATAACGGTTGATTGACATCTTTTAATCAATCAGTTTTATAGTTGAGTTATTCGAGAGCAATAATCACTAAACGTTTGAATTCATTTGTGAGATATTCAAATTGGCATTATTGTGATGGAATATTTCGAAAGCAAATTAAAGATTTAAAAAAGTTTTTCTTTGTTGTTATTCCTGTGATAACAAAAGCATAAGATGAATGTCGATTTATGCATCTAAATGGAAACCAATAATGTTATTCATATTAAACTATACTTAATTGCTCTTCCTGATATTATTGAATGTTTTAATGTGCAAAAAAATTTATGTATCTAAAAAAACATTTTGCATTGGCTGAATTATAAGATATATGAAAAAATAGATTTTTTTTTGTTGAGGACTTATGCGAAAAGTTCACGCGATTGAATGATGATGCACCTCATACTATTACTTTACTATGAAAAATTGTGAAATTTTGGAAAATTGAAAATGCAAAAATTTCCTGCAAAATATTCCTTTTCAGCTAAGAAGCTGAAATGCAAAAAAATACAATTTACTGGCACACTTTCTTTCGTTTTTTTCTTCTTTCTTTCGTCTAATGCAATCTTTCGTCTAACATCAACGAAGTTATTGTGGGGGAATTGATCGTTTCATGATTTAATTGAATAAATTAATATGAGCTTCCACACTTTTTCATCCCTCTGAATTCTTAAACGCCCAAAATGAGTTCTCATGAAATATGTGATCGTTTCAAATATCCTATGCGTCGTTGAATGATGTCAATACTATTCTCTTCTTCACTCTATACCTTTAATATTCCCGTTGATATGAAAGTTGCTTATCTTAGAGTATTTTCTCATATGTAAATTCTCTTCATATACATCGGCTTTCTTCGAAATTGCCACTATTTCTCGTCGATCATAATGCATTTTATTTATGAATTCTATTTGGCACATAAATGAAAAATTCCGCTCGTTTATAATTCATTCTTGTATGATAATTCAGTTAGAACCAATTATTTCCTTTTACATCGTTGAAGTGAAATGTTAAAATTTTCGAAGCTAACTGCTGCTAAAGAAACCCAATCCAAATAAGAATCGAAATATGAAGATTTTTTTTTTTGAAGGCGCTTGCATCCTCTGAAATTTTGTTCATAAGCAGACAATCAAACAAAATGAACTTCTTATTTCCTTCATAATTGATCATATTTAGCAAGAACTAAGGTGTGATGAAGTCATATTTTTGTTACATGAAAAATTTGCATCGTTCGCATGAAAAATTTGCATTGTTCGCTTGAAAAATTCGCATTAATTTGTGAAAAAACAAAATCGGATCTTACTGTTCGATTTCAATGTTACAATCATTGATCGCTGCACCATTAACGTCACAAATCTCATTGATCATTTTTTCTTCCTTTCGGTTATTCGATGCAAATAGCGCATAAAAATATGAAACGTAAATGCAGAATAATAATTTAATAAATTTAAGTGCATAGTGTATAACACAAATCGATCTAATGTTAATATTCACTGGATGTGCTGCTCCAAATATGATGTTTCATTTGTTAGCGCAATATGCGCCTAAAGTGCTAGAAAAAAACGACAAAGAATTATCAATGAAATTGGACATTTCGATGGTGAATTAGTTGATAATTGCAATGCAATATAGTGCAACGCAGTGCAATGCAATGCAACACAATGCGTGAAAATTAAAATGAAGAAATTATAAAAACGTCTCCTTGATTTCAAATACTTCAAATGCCGTTTTCGTAGCAATACATCAATCTCACATAATTACTAAGCTTTGAAGATTACATGAATTAGTTTCCTCCAGTTTGCATCAGATAATTGTGAAGGCCATTGCAATCTATGTCTTTTGCCATTCATTCCTTTATGAAGCTTATGCTGCATTTTGAATTTACGCTAATATAAAACGAATTTTTATAACTGTTTTTTTCGTAAGAATACTATGAATGTTATCAATTTCTCAAGTATGGCAACTATTCTATTAAGTTCATAGTCATTTACAAAAAGTGTGCTCATAAATTTGAGGATCAAGGAATAAATACATGAGTGAATTTAAATCTCACAAAATTGCCACATAATAAGCCACATTTACAGCGATCTATTTTTGTGATCTTTGGTGATTTTAATGATTAAAATGAGACGATTACTGCATCACATCGACATAAAGTGGATCACTAAATTTTAAGAATGTTTATTTGCAGACATCAATGGGAATTTCACATATGTATATATTGCTGTCGTTTGCGATTGCATTTGTATGTTCGGATCCATATCTTGCAGCATTTCCGCATTATTATGCTGTCGGCGATCGTGAGTGAAAAATGAGTTCCAGTTACTATTGAAAATTTTTATTTCGCATGCGAATTTGCAAGTTTCAAATATACAGGCGCACATAAATTGAAATTGCTTCTGAAAACGTTTCTAACACTCTGAGACGCTGAAATAAATTCGCATGCGAAATTTCAAAGTAGCATATGAAAGCTATCTCGACAATAAAGCGACGATCATAAAATACGCTTGATACAAGCGGCCAATGTTGCCTTGTTGATTTTATACTCATAGCCATTTCGACTATTTCGAGTGGCATTTTGCTCAGCTATTCGCACATAATACAATGAATATTCCATCAAACCAATTGACGCTTTAGTGGGTGACCTTTCCAATCACCCCTGTGGAGCATGCTTAAATTGTCGCCTGACACAAAAGTGCATTTTCAATGTCACAAATTGTTCACAACATTATGATGGAGAAAATCTTCAAAATATTATATATACAGCGTACATGCGATCGGTTCATGTAAAGATTACTGTTAAGAGATCTGATAGCGATTTAAAAACAGTATCGCAACGATACTAGACGTCATTCGAATGATTTAAGCGCTAAATTTTGCAATATCACTCTATGAGAAGCGCCCCTCATTCGCTCTTCATGCCATATTTCCCTATTCGCCTTTTTTTCAGGGAGGGGGATGGCGGAAGAGTTTTTCGATCCAAGGATGTTCTAGTATATGATGCAAAAGGAAAGGTAGATCACCAAATGGACATTTTCCCATAGCTACAGCTTATGAAGGCTCAAATGATGCGTTTGAATGAAAAGTGAACAGTGGCAATTTTCTAACTAATTATTCACACTTATAACGAAACAAAGTCCAACCAAAGCGAATAGGATTGCAAGCAATGGGCTTATTGCAAGCAATAAGTCCATTTACTAATCAATATTACTAGTACTTACTGGTGTCGATTATTTTCATGCTAACTTATCAAACATTTTGCAGCAATAGACCGTTCACGTCGAGGACAGATGCGTCCATCTGGTAAAGAGGTCTTCTATGAACAGGACAACAAATTGGAGCCAACGTTCTCACGTTTCGATCTCTTTGAGAATCCAATGATACGTCAAAGCAGAAATCAACTTCATCAGTTGAATAGGCTCCTTAAGAAACCGGTCTTCAACTTTGCGAATCTCTTTCGACGCAATTTATGAACGACATTCAAATAACGATTTGCAGTTCTCTAACGATCTCATCCGGCATACGTGGTCTTCTCGAGACGCTAATTATTATATCATCATATTTTATTTTGTTATAACCAAATGCCCTTTTTTCAAATATTTCTCCTTACTATGGAACCTATCGATTAGCTCATAGTGAATGAATAACAACTTATTCAGGTTCAATAGATACAAAAAATTTTCTTAGTCCAGAATTTCGTGATCTCAAAATAGTATTGCATTCATTGGAGGAACTTAATATTCAAGAAGAGAGTTAAGAATTGAGACGATTCTCTCCGAAACCATTCAGTGCAATCCATATTCGATGTGATCAACAAAAAAAATCTTTCCTGATGCAGTAGGACTTATCGAAAAAGGTGTATGAGCGTATCAATTTTCGTCTTCTTGATTAAAACTATCAACCATAAATTCGATTGTAATCATATCATTTCTTACAATTATGAGGTTGCTGAATGTGCTATTCTCTCATTATTCAAGATTCTACTCAACGAACTAAATTGTTGAGTAGTTTCAAAGATTTTTTTTTTTGAAATATTGAAAATTATGAAAGATCAGTAATTGATTTAGGTGAGTAAGGTGATTGGTTATAGAGATATATAGACTACATTCAAATATAATTTTACCTTATCAATACGACCACAAATTTCCCGGTCAGATTTTGCGTATGTAGTTTCCAAAAATATTACAATCTTATGGTCTTTACTAGTCGATGAAAGTTGATTTAAAGCGGATGATGCTCGTAACGTTATATGTTGATCGTGATAAGTTCAGCTCAAAGAAAACTATCCTAGAAAGCGTTGGAAAATGACTAATGAATACTTAACATTCTCTTTATCCTATTTGCTCGATTTATGACCATATGAATAGAAATGATTTTTTTACAAAACAGAATTTGCATGCATTGTCTATTAAATCATCACACATCGACAATTAATTGCTATGCTTTTTTTGCATGCTTTAAGCATTTAAGATTCTCAAACATTACAATTGATTTTAGAAAATTTTAATATTCAAAAATATTTTTTTTATTATGCATGAAACAGAAATAAAGTACAGCAATTGTTTCCCATTCGTCTTCTCTTTTATGACTTCTCAAAAGTTTCATGAAAAATATTATCGATATACTTAGCGTAATATATCATTCACTCCTACTTCAACAAACTGGCACTAATCAATGCCTATCATAATTATAAAACGCCTAAGAAACTATTTATATATTATCAGATTTAAGATATACTAATTTTTCAAACACATTTCAAAATTCTTTCAAATATTTCATAAAATTAATGATAGTATAGAAAATCCCTCACGAATACATCTCGCCCTGAAAGAAATCCCTCACGAATACACCACACCTCGCTTTGAAAGAAGTTCGAACGATATGTGGTGCATCGTTGGCGTTTATTTATGCAGCGCAAACGAGCTATGAATTTGCCGATTGGCGTTGTAAAATGTGAATAGATCGAACGCGTTGAGATTCGTTTCACTTAAAGGGTCAAAAGAAATGCCAATATTCGATCTCTAACTTTGCACCTCTAATCAAAGATGCGTTGCGATGTGCTGAAGATGACACTGTTCTGTGATGAGCGGCTGGCACGAATCGTTCATTAGAAGACTGCGTGAAATTGTGTTCTATGACTTCAGAGTATCACTCTCTTTCAACAATCATCCTAGACGTGCTGAATAAGAACAGAAAATGCTGATAGACGTTAATTTGTTAGTTAGTCACCTCGTTCGATAACTCCATAAAATTTGCTTTCCGAGTTTCAGCCTCATCCGCCCCTCTGATGGTCTAGGAGCAACAACGTATTGAAGGATGAATTACAAAGAGCAGTAACGTCTCATTCAGTCAATCTTAGAATTTTACCAGCATGTTCACGAGTATTTCATTTGGAATAGTTATTCAAGGGAAAATTCTTTTTCGAAAAAACCGTTTTTCAACCAAGAAAAAAAAAAGAAGTTGATTTGTGCAATTTGAACATAGATACAGGTTCCCATATGCTAACACAAATATCATTACGCAATATTTTTATTACTATTATCAGTTGGTACTCGAATCGAGTACCCCACCAAAATAGGCAGTCTTTGAATATCATAGCAATATGGAAGGAAATTATGACGCAAGAAGAGTGAAAGCACAAACGGATTTGAGAGGATATCGCCGATTAGCAGCACCACAAAAACATACAGCAACATATCACAGCGAGAAATATCGAATAAGAAGACAACTTTCAAAAGTTAAAAATTACGACTGGTGAAAAAAAAAGTATGCGTATATCATCTAAAAGTTCAATACACTCATTTCCATAGTTAAAGCACCGTTTCACAAATATAAGTAATTATTTTTAGCTATGTGTATAGATGATGAGGAATAAACGATTTTTTGAAGCATCAATTACAAATGTTTGATGTTGCATTAAATTTGCAATTTTTCTGGCTTTTTTGTACTTTTGAAATTCGCAATTTGCAACAAATTGAAGCGAATTTCTTAAAAATATTTTTGCATCATTAGCAATATTATCAAGTTGTAGGTTAATCACCTTGTGATTCCATTGAAATACAAAAAAAGGAGATAACGTCGTCGAAAAAACTATTTGATGTAAAAGAAATAAAGTTGGAGTATCTCTATGAGATAATATAACTGACTGAGTAATGAAAATACTAATCATAGAATCCTTGAAGATTTAGCGTCAAAATACCTGACTCTATAGAATATTGCAACTTAGTGAAACCAATTTTAACAGTTTCAAGCCAATGATTTGCTGTTGGCAAATCACCACTTGCATAAGCGTCCCTCCAACGAACTGCCGGATCCATAATACCGGCAAATAGAACACCTCCATAATCATTATGTTCACTACTTGTGAACACTAAATGACGATATTGTGTACGCTCTGCATAGATCCCTTGCTCGAAGATAAATGCACGCTCAACATTTTGAAGACGATTGTTGAGCATTTCAGCTTGTCGAATAGTGACAGCTTCTTGACCACGATTTACCGACTGGGAATAACCAGATACAAATTTTTTAAGAATAAAATTAGCCTAACGCGAATGAACGCTTTTTAAGGAACTTATCATGAATCGCTTCCTTTGTTGACGCTTCCGAAGCATTTTTTTTTGTTTATTTGAGCGACTCCATCATAACTTCTGGTGAAAGATTGGCTTTAGTGTTCTAAAACTACGCAACACGATATCACCTAAACTTCCTCACTTAAACTTTCAGCTCCTCATGTGGAAAACCGAAGATTAAAAAGAGATGAAAGTATGAATGATATTCTCATAGGATATGAGTTTTCCGTATTCTGCCTATCTGAGCAAACTGATATGCAAACACATGTACACCTAAAAAATAGCACAGGAGCGAAGAAAAATTTTACCCCACACATCTAATTCGCTGTCGAAAATTTGCCTTTTGTCCACCATCACATCTATTTAAAAATAGCATTTAAAAATCTGACGCTAATTCAATTTTCGTGAAACTCCTTATGATACGGGCTTGTTGTGGCGATATTTCTTTTGGGAAATGATCCAAGACAGTTAGATTACTGCGTGATGAAACTACCATTGCGCCATCATCAATCCCATCCGGATTCCTAGTTGAATCCTTGAAACTATTTGTTGGAACTATATTCAAATGAATAGATAATCATTTAGAAGGGGCCTATACAAAACATCGTAGAAATAAGAATTCAGATGAAAAATTGCACAAAAAAGTATTAAAAAGTAGATCTCCTTACATGAATAATATGTTGCATACTTTCGGCCGACGATTGAAATCTTTTCAACGCATCTTTGAGATCATTTATTATTATCATAAATGTAGTTTTTCCAATCGCAAAATGAATACCAATATGTTCGAGTTGATGAATCATTTTTGCCACTCCATCATTTAACATTAAACTATAGTCGAGCACATTGAATGGTATTATCTAAATACAGAAATACTTTGCGTAAATTATTTGCATAATTTTTATAAATTATTTTCATATTTTTATGGATTTTTTTCAATCTATTGAGGAAAAATCAACTTACTGGATATTTCCGTTGGCCTATATTTTAGCTTTCAAAAAAATCTTGTAGCTCTTCTTTTAATTCGATTTTGAATATATAGCATTGCATAACACATAATTATTAGAGATGACGAATCACGTATTGTTCACTGCGCAAATATAATTTTTAGGAATGAAAACATTAAAAATGTGGGGAATTCCAATTCCCGTTTGTAATCTATGGAGAACATTCGACACTCTCAATGTTTCTCTTTATCGCTTTAAATTTTAATCATTTAACTGGAACGATTAGGTAGAGGGGTGGTAGACGCAACAAACAAAATAAATTTGGTTCGACTCTTATAATGTATAAAATTCCTGCGTAAATAATTCCAAAAACAAATTAACTAAAGTTTGCAGTTTTTTGGTGGATTCAAGTGATGCAGCTAGTTTTTTGCTTAGCAGCAGCTTAGATCGCTATTATGTAGCGTTCGGGTAATTAGAGCAACCAGGTATATTATTTTATATTTTTTATTTTAAACACATATTATTTTAAAACTTACAATACTATCAGCGAGATTTCTTCCCAATTCAAGCCATAATCGTCCAACAGCACTCATTGCAGCGAAATCTTTATCGACAAGATTTTCAACGGTCCATGGAATTTCATACATTGAATGATAGACCATATACGAATAAATAGGTGCACATTCAAATTTAATATCTGCTATTGGTATCCCCAAATATGAGATAAATCTCTGCAATATTTACTCAGCAAAAGTGATATATCCATCATTTAGTGATAATGTTTTAAAAATTGAAAGTAATAAATATTTACGGCAGAAAAAAAGTAAATAAATAAAATTTCTTTTTCTTCTAGACAAATGGGAATTAGGATACCGATATTCGATAGCAATGATATAATTGAAGAAACCAAAATCCGAGCTTCACTTGCATCCAGGCATTAAATGAGTGGATTGACAGCATGAATCATTCTTAATTCGAAATTAGAAAAATTCGGCATAATTGCGATAAGTTCCTTTCGATTCTAAATAGGAACTCATATCTACTGTCGCATCAATAAGATTTAAGAGCGGCTTATGAAGAGAGTTGCTAAAGGTTGCTGAGCTGTGCAAATAGATTTGCAGAAAATAAGAAACTCCAGTTTTTGTTTTTCTTATGAATAAAAAAGAACCAAAAACAAGTGAAATCAGGTGAAATTACCCCGAATGATAGGCGATGGAGAAATATGTTTGCAGTGAGCGTAAAGCTTTGGTAAAACTGTGGAAGGTTCCTCATTTTTTCGCCAGATTTCCACCACTCAAAAGAACATGCGAGGTAATGGATGATACTACAATTCACACCACTAAAACTGATTGACATAATCGGACATGTTAAATGTTATTCTGTGTGGTTTCTTTGAAAATGACCTCAATAAATTTGTATGAGTTCATATGCAAGCCGACCTGAAAGTCAGATCCAGATCCGGGAATGCTGATTCCAGGAATCGACTTATCGCCCGGAACGGGACCCTTTGGATAGTAAAACCTCCATGAATCGAGTACCGCCATGCGACCAGCACGATGTTCAGAGCTACTCGGGCTTGGTGTCCTGAAAGTTTCGGATCATGAACCGCGGCGTTGCAAATCGACTCAACGGTCTTATCAATAGACGTAAGATTGACTACTAGTCTAAAATAAATCCACGGCAGACAGCTGCGTGACAAAACGATGGCCCAGGCAGGACCATCGAATGACCATCAAAGAGCCCTCATGTAACCGTCACTGATTTTCTCATTTGGAGATTTGTCAAACCGTGTGAGTGAGTACCAAGAACACTCACTATGTACAGATCGTTTAAAACACGCTTGAGGGAGTTTGCTGAATAATTATTGCTGATTTATGCAAGCGATTATTTAGTTAGTATCGAAAATGCTAATTAGTGCCGAAACGTCTGCAAAAGTTTACTGAGGTCGATACTGCTCAAACTTAGCTGCGTCGTTTCATTTTGTTTGTTTTCTCTTACAAAAAATTTTGAAATTTCAATGAAACAGTCAACATTTGGGAAGTTACATCTCCGTAGATTGCTAAACTTGCTTTTCGTTGCAGTTTCCTTACCTAGCAAGATCATAATAGCTGTTGGAGTGAGTTGAAGTCCGATGAAGCCAAATGAATTTTTATTGGCACATCAATCCAATTTTAAAGTGTCTCTATGCCGTCATATCCATTCATATTCCAAGCAACCCTTTCAGATTGTCCTCAGGATTTCCTACTGTTACCTCAATATATTATCAATATATTGTGGTGATGCACCTCAATAAAGTAATTTGAAATATTTTTGCTTCCTTCGGCCTATATTAGAGTCGGAGTTCATGGGGTTTTTTTGTTTCTGCCATTTTATTAGTTCCAGTTTTTGATATCTGGATATTTTCATCACTATTTTGAATTCAATGATGA
The DNA here is from genome assembly GCA_006503575.1 of Baylisascaris schroederi. Classification (NCBI taxonomy): domain Eukaryota; kingdom Metazoa; phylum Nematoda; class Chromadorea; order Rhabditida; family Ascarididae; genus Baylisascaris; species Baylisascaris schroederi. Next base: position 250,284 of record QEWY01000376.1, read on the forward strand.
TAGGCAAATCAAATCAACATTTTGCAATACTTACTTTGCAGTAGCATCAACAATCGCTCGATATAGTAATGGTACAGCCTTAACAGAGATTGTTGTATTACCATTGATGTTATCGACGTTGATCATTGCAACAGCTCTTTGTTGTAATGGTTTCATAAATTCCTCCACCCATTCACTACTTCCTTAAAAAAAGATTTCACTGGTTCTCTTTTTGCACCTTTCTGATCTCTACAATTTGTGGACAATGCAAAAGCGTCCACCAAACTAATTCCGACCGTTATTAAACATAAAGTGTGATCCTGTGATATTAACAGCTGTGAATGTGGACTGTAAATAACAGCAGCAGTTAAGTTGCGCTCAAGTTGTTGTGTTCTAGTCACAGTTTCATTGTCATACTATTTTCCAATATTTCAACTTATATGAAACAGTACGTTAATAATGTTGCAAATATTCGCTATCTGATTTGATACTTGCTTTCACATGCCTCAAGTTGAGATACTCTGCTCACAGCAATGAATTTGAGATGTGAAAATCGAGTTTTTTCATAGCATCTGAAGATCCGAAGCAGTATGTATCATATTTACCGGTGATCCAATCGAATCATTTTAAACTTAGGCGTCCATTTCTACGGTAATTTCCTAGATGGCGATGAGGAAAACATTACCAAAGGAAACATATTTATTTATATGGGGGTAGAAGAGAAGGAATTATACTATGTTTTCCACTGTAGTGCAAAAATCATTGAATTAGTAACCTATCAGTCCAAATTCTTCGGCATCCCACTGACAGAACATAATCGTTCGTCGTGGACGCCACTTGATTTCTTGTGAAACACTCGCCAAAACTCGTGCCATTTCAAGTAGCGTCGCTGTGCCTGAATTCGGATCGATTGCACCCTAAAAGAGCAATTTTAATTAAGTAGAAAATTACATT
>QEWY01000376.1:251564-294823 GCA_006503575.1 Baylisascaris schroederi
AAATGAAGTCAACTTCAAGCACTTACCGGAACTGATGGACCATCTAAATTTTGCATAATTTTCACAGCATCTCGATAGCCAATCGGCATAACGGGAACGTTCGGCATAATCCGCCTACTCCTTAGTTGTTCTTCTCGCTGCGTTCGATATGTGTAATGTTTCGATGGAAAGAACGGTGTCTCTGGATCACCATCTGTTTTCAATAGTGTCCCTCTTTGCGCACCGGAAGGTGGCATCCAAACACGATCCGGAAATGTCTGAAATATTAGTCATTGCAAAGGTGGACTAAAGCATCATCTAGTGGTTTAAGTCAGTCCCCTTGTTCCCCTAATGAGCCCGATCCGGACTCGTTCTTTCCATTCCTCCTGAGCATGGAGACAGAACAGGCAATGACTGAAGAATTATTGCAAACTAAACCGTCAAAATATTATGCAATCGAAAACTAAACAATATGAACGCCGCGAAACAATTCAGATACTTCCGTGTGCTCATTCGATTCTTTGGCACTGTTTTCACACTCATTGCTAGATAAAAAAATTTCACCTTATTGGCATTGTTGTCCTTTGCATAATCGAATGGATCGTTATATATGATAACACCAATAGCGCCTCGATCTTCGGCCATCTGTACCTTATCTCCACGAAAAATTCCACCATATCGACAAAGAACTATTTTCCCATTTAAGTTTATACCAATCTGAAATATTATGTTCTTTCCTGAGGAAGTGAATAAAAAAGTTTAAAACATCCTGTGTCGTTCTTTCAGTAGACAAAACTTTCTAAGTAGAAAACTTTCTTGTATGTATGAAGTTCATTGCTTGCTTTTTTGGTCGATTCGGAGTCCACTGCATTTTTTCCAATTGTTACTCTAAAATATTGAAATTATTCAACCTTATCAAGTTGAGAGTAGTCATCGAATGTGCCATAATTTGCATAAACAATAGATCCTTCAGCAGTACCATTCTGTGAATAGGCTGTCCAATAGACTAATCCTCGAGGATCTCCCTGCTGAAAATATTCACCTCAAAATACGAAATAAATGGCCGCCTCCGAATGGAAATTCCGCTTAGGTGTAAATCGTTGTCTCAGTGGTTCGAATCAAAAACATCCCCTTAATGATTTCCTTTCAATCTTCCCTTCAGTATAATTCTTATGAGGGCGGTGATAGGGAGGGGAGGGATGGAAGGAGTTCAGGTTGGCAGCGACGATATTTCGATTCCGCCGAATCAAAGAAGTGAAAACCGAAGGAATTATGAAAAGACTATATTATCGACCCCACAGAATTCACTGCCTTTGTAAATTCAATTTAATTGCCTGCATAAATCACATTCTAATCACAATGGTGATCCCTCGAGTTATAGTTCCCGTCGGTGCGCATTTTATGGATTTAACAATCAGTGTAAGGCTTCCAGTGGAAGAGTAACAACACTACGAACGCCACAAATACGGTTATCGTCACCTGCAGCTTAGCCTCTTCGGGACCTAGCATTTCGCCAAGTCCATTGCTCACTTCAATCCATTGTCCAATCTCATCAACGTACTCAATTCGATTTGGACGATCGTAGACTGGATAGCTAAGCAGCACTTTATAGTCATATGTTTTCACTTCATATCCATAACTTTCATACTGAAATAGTTAAGCACTACAACATATACAGCCATGTAATCACAAATAATTGTGGATTTGTGCTAAAGAACAATCTGCTACAACGGATTCCTTCATCATCAACTTTGGCACAACTATATTGCTTAGTATGCGTACTTTACCATAATGAGACTCTAAATCTTTGGATTTCATTTTCAACTCCGCAGATCGTTGAGGTTAGAAGGATGGGATTTGATGTGTCTGATATTTGACATAAGATCATCTTCAATAGGTTATTTTCAACTGATCTATCAATTGTGGACGGGTTTATTGATTTAAAAGATTAAAAAATCCACCTACATTTTGCATCTATTCATATTTCCATTATGCACCAAAGAAGTCACAAAACTGAACCCCTTGTAAAGATTTATGCAAATATCCAACTCAGCAGAAATTTATTTTCATTGTTACGTATATCTATCTTATCGATTGTCTATAATTTGTTTCGCTAGGCCCTGATGACAAGAGTTGCGAAACGCGTATTGCGCTGAACACATTGGCACATATTTTGGAAATGCTTGAGATTTGAATGGTGTGAAGAGCAATCCGATCGGTGGCAATAAGATGCAACCCGGTCGATTATGCTAAAACGTAACCGGATCGGCGCGGTCGAAGATAGTGAATCGATGACGGTGAAATGCAATCCGACCGATGGGTGCAATGCATGCAAGTTGTTTGTACTGTAAAATGCCCGTAGCGCAGTTTTCCCGGTCATGGTGCTTCAAGCACTTTTATCACCCTAGGAGCACCTGATTTAAATAATTTGGCGACTTCTTGGTATTATAGAAGTAAGATGATGTAATATATGGTGGGGCAAGTTTATCTCTATCGCTACTTTTGAAGATCGAAGTAATTGGATGTGCAGATAATGAAAAACTATGAAAGATGGAAAATATAGTGAGGACTACCTGCTCGGCAAGTCGATGCATAATCTGTGCATTTTCGGGTGTTCCGGCAACATGTACCTTCTCAGAAAGCCAACGAATATTGTCCCTTATGTTCATAGGACGAAATGACCACATCAATTGAGTGCTAATGTCCGACTGCTGCAAATGTTCATTGAACTCCAGTTATAAATGAGTCGTTGGAAATATTGATCTATATATATATATATATATATATATATATATACCCAAACGTAAAGGCAGCACTTCCTTGAACGCAAATGCTCAAAATAGATCAATATTCATTTAATCGGAATCGAATTGAAGATTGCATAAGTCACCTGTTGTAGATTTTGCCACATCACTTGCCGAAAAGGTTTATAATTTGCAGTGAATCGAGGAATATTTGTTGAGCAATTAGCGTCGGCAGTCTCGAGGGTCCTGGCATTCTTAGCACTAAGAATGACAACAGCGATTAACAGAACGATTGCAGTCAACGATAAAACAAAAACTGTCGAGATCAATAACGGAAGAAGGCAGCCCGATGAGATTCGTGATTCCTTAATCCTTGTTTTCACCTTCCCTCTATGACCAGCTATCCGATTCTCTTTTAATAATGGATATGCGAGACCATTCGTTCCATAGTCGGGACGTTTCAACAGATGCCACGTTGGACTATCCGAATCGTTATCCAATTCTTGTCGTTCAACGACCCAAACTAAACAAATTTCCTCATTAGTGCCACTTTCTTAATGTCACTATTATGGTTATCGATATGCGCAGGTATGTTAATTATGCAAATTACCTGGTATGAATCAATGCACAAGTTTTTTGAAATTACAGATTGATATCGTATAAGATGTCTCGAGGTAGATGAGAAATCATTTGTCACTGAATCAGTTGCTTACTCACTTCTAGGTGAATTCACGATTTTATGGTTCGAATATGGCCATTTCTATAGATATTCGAGCAAAAATTTAAATTCTTTTCACACAGTCTTCAAAATATTGAGCAATAAACTTCGATTACAATCATTTGTGTGCTCTTAGTTTTTGACTTCAAATATTGAGGCACAAGAACTCTTGAAAAATGGGGAGAGGAGAAAAAGGAAATATGTTCATTTACGAGACACATAAGGCATAGAATATCCCCCTCTGGGAAAGCTTTGTAGTTAATCTTTTACGAAACAAATCTATTGCCTTTGTTAATCCGTCGTTGCAAAGTACACACCAATGAACTCACTTGAAGGCAAATCGGATTTTAAAAATATTGCCCTCACAACGCAATCGTGCATCGCATTTAAATCTTTTCAATTATACGGCAAGTTCGGCGTCTATGTCTACCTTCATGTTGTGTCGAAAATTTTAGAGGATTAAATGTTTCACTACCGATCATACGATTTCCTCGCCGACGATCACATCTTCAAAACAAAATTTTCATTGCATCTAAATCAACATTTTAATACTATTTTCATATTGTGAAATAGGATCTCTTTTTGGAATATTTCAAAAATATGTCTAAAATTCAGAATAGCGTACTATTATAAATTGTTTTAATATGGAAAGCTTAATTTATTAGAATATTTTCTTGGATAATTTTGAGAAAAATTCAATTGGTTGGTTTACAAGGATAATTTCGAGGATATTTGGACTGATACGCATAGTCGCATCATTGCTATTATAGACGAAGAAGTTTTCGATCAAAGAAGCCATTCAACTGCTGAGGTCTAGTTTCGCATTTACCTTTAGAACGTTTTCGAATAGGTGCAACGTCGGCGGTATGTAAGGATATGAATTCGAAGGTGTTCCTCATGTTATAGAAATTCATATCAAAAAATTTCTGTATATATTGCTTTACTATATTTGTTGTCGCATAAATCACAGGTAATTGCTCCGCCGCATTCACCGTTTCCACAATTTATGCCTACTTGAACGCAATAAAAGACGTTATATTATTTAGTGCTTATGTGTTCGATTTGGAACGATTCTTCTTTTTATTTCATTGAAGTTCCCTTCAAAAAGTATTTTTTAGAGATTAGTCGACTTATTCAAATAAATCTACAATGTTTCAATTTATTCGCTATTATCTCATCCTTTAAAAATACTAAAGATATGCACAAAATAGAAATCCTACAACATTAGTTTATTCTCTTTTCCAAAGAATTGTCGTCTCCTTGATAACTGCGAGCAAATTAGTGACGACGGAAAACTTTGAAATTCCTCAAAAGAATCCCTTCTATGAGCAGATTCATTAATTAGAAGTATATTTGATTCCAGAGATATGATATGAAATGAAATCCTTTAGTGATGCATATGAAGACATTTGTTTGTATGGAATGACAAAGATATTCCACTTCACAAAGATTACTTGATGCGTGCAATTTAAGCTCTTACTGATAGTTTATACCGCATGGGCTTTCTATTCGTGACAAATATGACACAGTCAAACTCTACGAATTGCACTAATTATCCACTATACTGCTCAAGTAAATGAATCTAATTTGCAACAGACAAATATTAGAGGTCTTACAAAGTATGAAATTCGTATTTGCACTGTCGTTCTAGGGAATTCTCTTATCGCCGATAAACTTCACAAATATTAACCAAATTTCCTCTTTTAATAAAACTTTTTTTTTAAATAAAACTTTTTATACGAAATTTAGTGGAATTTATAACCCAATCGACTATAATCTACGAATTATGGGCTTCACACTTCTTTCTGCTGTTTTTCCTAATTTGTATTCAAGAGGTAGATCGCTTGTTTTATTGCTATGCTAACTAAATCTGCATAATCAGTCATACCTCGCAGACATGGTTACTCATAGAAACGTTCGTGTAGCCAAAGATGGTATCTGTCATTATCTATTTACCAATAGAAGACAAATAGTAATTGCAAACTTATCAATGGACTTGAGAAATATTAGGTGTATTTGTTAATAAGGTCATTTTTCATGGCTTCTTATATGAGTTGAATGAGAGATCAAGCTGGAGAGTTTCTTAATCGTAGGGGCTTACCGTTTTTGTTGGCATCGTCTGATCGTGGGAAGTTGGAGTCTGATGTGCTCCGAGATGGGCTCTCATCGTTAGACGTATTGCAGAGCGATGTCGACGTCGTTGCTTCATCGTCATATAGGCTACCCTGAAGACGTCGTTTATCTTCGTCGACCGATCTCTGCTGCTCACCGTCGAATGTATCGTTACGTACCAGACTATCCTCGTAGGTTACGTTGCGAATCATTCTACTCGAGTTGCAAACTGCTCTTGCTTCTTTATGTTATTTGAACGTTCGATGATGAATAATGCGATAGAGGTGATTGATGAAACTGTTTTCGATTTGTTGAATGTGGCAGTTTGCAGCGAATAAGTTTTCAGAATTTTACGACCACCTCAATTACTCAGAGATTATGCCATAAGGATCTTATTTCAATAAAGGTAAGCCATCGCTGCTCTCAACTGGAAAGAGTAAAGAGATTTCAACTTCGTCGCAGATTTGACGCGTATTTAGCTGAGATATCACCGATTAGAAGGCGTAAATAGGATGAAGTACAATCTCTAACCGTTGGTGGGCGGTACAGACACCCGATTACAGCCACCTCAGCCTTGCGCCGTCTTTGCCAAACCTCTTTGATGGGCGGAGTTGATGTTTTTCTCAAATAGCTCTCCGCCACAAGTTATATCGCTCTCTGTAAACACGTGTTCTTTAAAGGCTGCAAAATTATGCAGAAAATTATTCAGACTTTCGATACGATTACTTCTTCTTCATTTCTGATCGGCGAAAATCCATCATCGAAATTTTTTAAGTCAATGACGACCTCTGATCCTGAAATTTAGAAATCCTTTAGAAAATTCAGTAATTCTGAGCGCTTTATAAACGCCAATATTACGCGAAGTTCCTAACAAAGCACTTGCGAGTGTTGACTAAGAATCATAGGCCTATTAAATTTGCGAAACCAATCCGATGGAGAACTCGTCTTTTCGCAATATTTTAAGCCAAATTCCTCGATCTACCTTGCAAAACTCAAATGAAATGCCGGTATTCTATCGTCTATTTAGTAATTCTGTCAAAAAAAAAATCCCCCCTCCCGTGTGTCTCACAATAACTGGCCCGCATTTCCAAGACATATCCAGGAACTCGCAAGGAAGATACAAGCTAATCTAGACGATAATATAATACATATAGCAACGTACAGCTGAGTAAGGATAATACACGTATCGGCATGTAAATACCACTATCAAATGCGAATATAAAATCGTTGCAAGGAGGTTAAGGATGATTCTTCCTTCTTGAAAAGTTCGGATGCTTTTGAAGAAAGACCTCTTTGAATTTCATCTGTCATAGTGACACGGATATTACATCCTCTTTTCAAGTCCTTCATTAGATAAAACTTAACTAATCATAAGAAAACTCTCTTTACAATAGTACACGATAGCAGTGATCTCGATGGCTAAAAAAAATGGAAAGAATGTCCTTTAGAAGAAGAATAAAAAGGTAGAAGAATGCGTATATTTCAGGAAAGCATTTTATCCTGAAAAATTTAGTTCCCTATAAATAAAAACAGCATCGATATTTTGAGAATAAGATTCTACTTTTTTTGGAGGACTAAGATAACAATCGTGATCAAAGTCAACATTGTAAAATTAAACAGGTAGCAATCGAAAGAGATATATAATTAATTGAATGCGAAATGAAATTCAACTTAATAGATGAAACGATCATTCCTCTAGTGAAAAAACAAAGGTGAAATAGAATAAAATTCCCCTTATTATTCAATAATAAAATTTCACTCTAATATATTTCAAACTGGGCAATTAGCCTATGAAAAAGTTTAACGATTGGAGGGGTAAATTTGAGTAGCCAACGAAATATTTGTTGAAAATCAGAAAATTAGAGTGCAACAAACTTGCACCTTAAAAAGATTCGTGCTTTTTTTTCTCTTCAAAGTTGATTTAGCGGAAAATAAGTTTAGCTTTGATTGAATTTTTCATGATTGTAAACTTGCTGACGAAAATATGTGCAAGCGCGAAATTTTCTTGCTACGGCACTAACGAATGAACATTACGATAATGCTATATAATCTAAATTTTCATATCATCGACTGATTTATTACTAAAAAATAATGGTGAAATTTATCAATATCAGCTATCACTACGTATCACTGAGGTGGATAATTTTGAAGAAAAGCATCTGTTTAAATGAAAAAGATATGCTTTCATAATTTTCTATTCTCTAATTTGCTAACTCTAAACTAATTTAGGTTTAATTATACTCAGAAAATTTTTGCATTTTTCCTCTCACGAAGAAAAACTTATGCAAAATAAAAGAAAGGTCAGATCACTCATGTTGTTGTCATATTATTACAGATAAATTTGTAATTTGAATTCTTAATTGCCTTTACCTGTTGGTTCTTACAGGTTACTATGTGCAATAGAGCCATAACAGATATTGAATGCCTAATAACATTGAGAAAAAAAAATTCTTAGTATGTATCTTGCTTATTCTCCTTATAACTTTTGGTTAATGCTGGAAAATTGGTCGACACGAGTCTCTCGTAAAATTGAAATATTGAAATACAGAAGTACAGAAATATAGGAAAAGAGTTGCAGGTGTTCTATTTCAACGATACAGAAAATGTGTAAATATGTAAGGATGACGGATTTTGAAGTCACTCCATACAATGGCAAAGCATAAGATTTAGAAAAAAAAATTTGCCGCTACGGAGCACTTAATTAGCATAGAAATTATTCACTCTTATGTGGCTAACAACACAAGGAATGTGCACTTTTTTATCGCTTCATTTGTGCTAATTTGCAATGCAAATTATGATTGCACAACATGAATTCAGTTTTAGTGCAATAGAATAAATGTTGCTTCCATAGTTACGGTCTGATACGGAGGTATGATATCTTCAGGTGAACAGAGAGGTGCTAAATGACTAAACGTACTCTCTCAAAGTGTTCACTTCCGCAATAGCATTGTAACACCTATGAAACAACATAGTATGTTGACAGCTTTCATTACAACGAATATACTAACGGTAAATAGAGAAATGTTAGCACTTATCGTCTTAGGATACGCGATATATATGAGCGTTGATAAATACTTTTCGCATTATTTTTTCATAAATCAGTATCCTAGAATATATCACGGTATTCATTTTCGACCTATATATTAATGAAAAATAGTCAATCAAGAAAATCCATTGATTGCTTCATAAGACAATACTGCTACCTCTTCTTATTGAGCATTCCATACGAAAACTTCAACCAAAAATCTAGATAATCGTATGAACTTAGCTTACAGCTAAGTATAATTAAATGCTTCAAATTATGGATAATTGAAGGATGACGTTTTGAAGGGGTTTTAATAATTGGGGTTCAATTGTGAAATGAGATCAAGTGCACGGCTGATATTGACAGGTGGCTGTTGCTATGCCTATGGGGGGAGATCAACGAGCAGCCGCCGAATGTATTTGCCTACATCAATCTGATTTTACACTAAGCGATAGATAACTCATAGCTTAATGTGCTTCTTTACTGCTAACCACAAACAAACATCATGAAAACATCGATCCTCTTATCATAAAAACCTTTACAAAATATGAGTTACATTTAAAAACTTATCATCTGAAATGTTCCTCAGACATTTTGTTTCTCAGACATTAGACATTCCAGCGCTTTATTCCCACTTTAATTAAGCAGGTTATGCTGCATCTTCCTCTGAAAGGCTTTTCATTTTCAACATAATTCAAAGCTCTTCGATGCATTAAAAGCTTCCATATCGAAGCTTTGAAAGCTACATTATGCAAATAAAGTTGAGAAAACAATGAAAATCCACAAAGAAGAAAAATAATACAATTTCTTAACTCATGCAAATACTCCGCAAAGATTAATTGTAAAGAAAAAAGTTAGCTATTCAGTATGCTTGCCCGATGACATCTAACATGTTCACTTCTTTTAGTTCAGCAATCTTTGAGATATTCTATTGATCTTATATCATCGTTGCCAAGTAATTCGCAGTTTTTAAGCTCATAATATTTCACGACTGAAAATTTAAATATTTTGAAAAATTCGTGAAGAAAAAACTATTGCTGCACGAGTATAAATATGAGCTAAGTTGGAAGTAATACGACGTCAAAATCTATCAACGTTCACCACAATTGTAAACAATTCTTTGTATTTATGCATGTAACGAGACAGATACTACACACCTATAATATTTGCGTATTGTTTTTGTTAATCGAATATTAAATAAGCCTCATTTTGTCTGGATGAAATGAAAGGATATTACTGTATTTGAGTTCCCATAGGCCGGAATGTTCATCGATTGCTACAGTAAATATCCTATGCACTATATAGTGAGATATGACTTTGTGTAGAGGAAGAGAATGAAATATATGCAACGAATTGGTGAGGAATGCCTTTCTATGAATGCAAATAGTTGTTATTCACGTTTGTCGGGCCGCATCAAAGCATCGCTAAGTCAAAAAAAAGAGAGGAAATTCTATGCACTACTATAATAGAGATATTTAACGAGCCATATTGCTATACGAAGCACTTAATAGTACACTTTAAGAGCGTGTGAAAAACCTAACTAGTGTAATCCACATATACTCCCATCGACATCATTGTCCGCTGATTTTATTGCTTCTTTATTCTTTCAAATGAGCTGAATAAAAAAAACGACATGGGAATTGGTGGCGATGTGATTTCGGCATCATAATTATAGATTCTGAAGGACATAGGATTCAAAAGTGGGTTATGATAGGATTTTATAGTGCAACAAACGATATTAATAATAGTGCTACTTTTCCAACTATATAAGCAGTTGGCGGAAAGTCATCCATTATGAAATGTAACTGTCCTCTTGATCAACCGATATTGCTACCATTTATTGAATAATTTACACAACGATAAACAACTATATCATTTAAAACCTTTTTTTGCATAACTTACTAAAAATGATGAAACGTTTTTCATAGATTATCTATAGAAAACATGCATGATCCCTGAAAATTCATTCATAGAGCTAAAGAAAACATTTCAGTATAAACAAGAATCAGTTACACAACTCGCTGTCAATAATGTCTTGCGGCTAAGTTTGTTTCACAATGCTACCGATGGCATGACGATCCACTAGAAGAAGTCTACTTTGATGCATCAAATGAAGCTTTTTCCTCCCAATAAATCAATCTTTGATATACAGTCTTCGATCACACTGCAATTCCCATACCGAACAAAAAATGTGTTGTACTGATGGACTTTTTTTTATTAGACCAAACAGCTGTCACGATAATCGAGGCAAATTCGTTTTTTTTTTTTTTGCAGTTCGACCAATCACCATCCTCTTCGTAGGCAAATTAAATGTGGTGCAGTTCGACGGTTTGAAACGCTAGTTACGTATTAGAATTCTAGAATGAGATCTGCCAAATACAATGCCAAATCATATGTTCTATGAGTAACGATGATTTTCTCTAAAGTTTAAACTTGACATAGGAAAGAAACCGTGTACTGTTAAGATGCACAAACTTAGATACATCGACACAACAATTTGAGAGATTACGCTTGTTTTATATATAGCGACAATTAGAAGCTTGTCCTCTTTACATTTGGCAATTTAGAAGTATGCCTTATTATGTGCTTGGAGATAGCAATAAGTGAGGATGCGTGAATATGTATTACTTTCATGAAAATTGGTGACGGTCATTTTGGAGAATAGCAATAAGAAGAAACGGAAGAATCGTGGGAACTCTGAAAGACGATAGCTAAGCAAATTTTTGCTAAAAAAGAAGTTCAATTATAGCACACTTTGAAAATATAATGCAGCATCAGATAATCTAACATTACTTCCAGGTTTCAATTTCCAGATTGCTTTCAATTTCATTGAAGAGAACATATCCTAACTTCCTGTGAGATCAACGTCATGATAAACAATTCTATATTTGCATAAAATTAATCACAACAGCAATATTCTATACTTACATTTTTTTATTTACCGAAGGAATGTAGTATCGTCTAAATCGCATCTTCACTACATACAACATACGAAAAAACCAATGAAAATCTAAAAAGAAAAAGGGTGAAAAAAGCGCACCATATATTCCGCAAAAGTAAAAAATAGCGGAGTAAAATAATTCATTATTTAGAAGCATAAGTTTTACGAATAGGTTGCATAATATGAGCGAATAAAGCTCTGAGGTTATGAAAGAACTCAAATAAGTAGTAAAATTTTTTCGATTGGTTGTCAGAGCATAAATATAGCAGCACCGGTTTTTGTTTATATTACTAGCAGTGCTCTTCGCATTACTCAAACAACACAACAAAAAAACATCTACTTAGCTCGAAATCGTCTTATTCAATCTCTGTTTGCATTAGCCAACAACATACAATACGCTTCTCGACAACGAGCTTGAAAAATATAATAGCCCCCAAAACTAATAGATGCTGTGAGGTTGTCAGGGTGGCAGTAAGAGGGAGTGATGGTGCCTCTAAATAAATAGAGCTTAAAAAGGCAGTGAATGAGAACATTCGAAATGCACAATTCGACGATTTTTAATGATTTCATCATAGAATTTCACGCGATACGGTTTTATTACGCTTTATGAATTATTTTATGTGGAAAGTGACATAAGATATTTTATCAATCTTCTCATATTTTGTAAACTTGTTAAATTCAGATATATCCGTAAATAACCAAAGCTTTTTTTCTTAGATTAGTAGATAAAAAATAGAGTCATCTATAAGTATTATCTCACGAATATTTCAGCAATGAAATAATTAAAAATATAATTAAATGAGGCATTATTCTTCCGGTTGTTTTGATCTGTTGTAAAAATCTTCACTACATAATTATGCACTCAGTTTTGCCCCCTTCCTACTAGCTTATAGTGTAAACTTTGACTCTTGATTTTCGCTGCATTTTAAGACGGCTTTCCGATAAGACAATCGACGAATTGTACCGAAACTGGGTGAAGTTCATCCAAGGTGTATATGCCTCATATTCTCGGATATTTACATATGTGAAAACATAAAATTACAACGACAAACGTTTGCAAATATTTGCGAAAAAAAAGCCTGTAAAAATGTTCACTTGTTTGAAGTTTTAAAGAGAGCAATCGTTATTGGGAAGAAGAGGTTTGGTGAAGAATGTTGCTGTAAGTATAAGTCAGCGAAGAAGAGATTTGCCTGATAGGCGGAAGAGAGAGACACAGCTGCACGCTCTACCGCATATGTTCACTCATGCTTGTGTTGTTTTCATACAATTGCCACCATTTTTCCCGTCATTTTTGATGAGCGCTTTTTGTGACAGCCGTAAGCTTTTCGTTATTTACTTCTAAGCTTCTTTTACTAACAAAGTCATACTGCAATGCTTCATTCCCACTATTGTAACACTTCGTTTAATGTTGTCTTCTGAAATATGCGATAGTAAGAGAAGCTTAATATCTTCGATCCAGCTGTTTGTCTATCTTTTAGAGAGCACCGCAACAAATATAAAGCCTTAGTTCAATATACTACAAACTTTAGTATGAGTAAGCGGTCGATGCAATCAAATCTTTCTTATCTATTAGGTGGGATATCCCCACAATTTATGTGGTGACTATGAAAGTACCATCTAGGTATCTGTAATGACAATAAGAACATGGGAATTTTTTGACGACAAGAGCATGTTAAATTGAGCCGGCTCTTCTCAACAACAAACATCATTGAATGTAATAGTAAAATCCGTTTGGAATAAATGAACACATAACCGCAGCAAATGAATACAAAGGGACGATTGTATTAAACGAAAAGATTGAAGAACGAAAATCACGCCTGTTTCAAGTGTTTAGAACTTATTCTGCAAATTGCCATGACTAATCCATCCATCGCAAACTAAAAGTCAACAGATAATTGGAAGCAGTCAGTTTCAAAGATATAAGTTTTAAATGAATACAAGTTGAAGAGTTCTTCGTATTGGGGGATGATGCCATATGAGACGTTCTCTTCTATGGAAAATTTTATTTGCGTATCGAAATTTTCAAACTTCACTTGAGTCTACCGTATTACGAATATGGCTTTTTTGAGTTACTTTATTGTTGCCAAAGATCATTTCAATTAATACTTCCAGATACACGAATGATTTATTGCTTTTTGGGAAAATATACATAAATTTGTTTCCCAAATGATAGGTAGACATACGTTGATCAAATAAAAGGTATCACATGCAAATATATCGAAAAGATGCGTCTCAAAGTAATAGCACCATCAAAACGTTGTGTCCTTTTCTCAAGTTAAGCGCCCCCCAACTGCTTGATTGTATTGATGTTTTCATTGCTTTATTTATGCATCATTTTGCAATTCACAATCTAAAATTGATCAATTGAAGCGCTATTTCGCATTGCTATTCAAATATTCTCTAATTGTTATCGAATTTGTAAACACATCATTTCAATGAATACGATCTACGTTTACATAAAATTATATAATGCAACGAATCAACATTGGCCATCAAAGTAGGCGTCTATTCTTTTATTTTTATTGATGGTACCAAAATAGCATCTGCAAATATTTCTCTATAACCCACAGAATATATTCGTCTATTATTTCGAAATTACACATATTTCTTTCTATGGGTAGTGAGAATATTTTAGAAATATTTGAGCCGTTGAATGAAGGCGTAACGAAACTTCGAAGAGGGCTTAAGAAGAAAGCATTGAATCGCTTTTTGAAGCAAAAAGAGGGGTTGCATTTCCGCCGCCGACGGAAAAGATTAAACATACTCATGGAAGCAAGACAATATGTAGAGACGCCGTTTATCTCTATAGATGTGTCCATAAGATGTTATCGTCTATCACGTTGATCATGTTCATCTGACACCGTTTTCGCACCTTGCCAACCGCTCACAAACATTTATAATCTTATGATCGAATTAGGTAAACAATGCTGAATAAATGCAACTGCAAGCTATATGGTAATATTTGGATCATATACGGTTGTGCCCTCTTCTTTTTCACTATTCATCTCGCCCTCGACTGTTTTTCGAAAAAATTTCGGTTATTAAAATTTGCTAATGATTGACTGAAAATATGATACGAATTAAAATCTACTCATGTGAAGTGAATTTTTTTTGGAAATAATTGAATACAAGTATTGTTATTATTGAGAATGACCATATTCGTCCAAAAATAAATACCGCTGACTCTTTAGATTTGCTTGCAAGAGTCGACGAATTTTTTAAACTTCCAAATAAACAATTCACAGAATTTTTTGGAATTTTCTTTTCGGCTCAGCGGTCATTGGCTGTCCAATTACGAGTCATTTTATAAAAAGTTGCTTTTACTGCCAATCCTCTCTGGAGGAGGGATATACTTGATATTCCAAAATTGGCTTTGTTGAAAATGAGTCATAAATTCAACAGATTTTAGAAAATTGTTAGATGATTCGTTGTGTTTAGTAAATTTGGTTTTTCCTCTCATGCACTTTCATAAATCCCTTCTATCTCTTTTATATATCAACACAATTGTAAACATTCATTTCTTTCGTTGAAAAAAAAAAAATGTTCCTGCGAAATTTTTGGTAATATTTTGCAATAAACGTATTATGGTGATATCGTTTGTAGAAAAAATTATTCATATTTTCATCGATACTTTTGATACATAAACAATTTATAGTTTTCAACTCATGAGTCCAAAAAAAAACTAGTGAAGTAAAATTTTTTCTGAGAAAAGTCAACACTCTCTCGGATTATATCCTTAATTCCGCTCAGTTCCATACGTTCAACATCTTTTTTTTGAAAGTTAAAAGCAATTAAATAACACTAAATTTATGCTTCAAATTTTGTTATCTCATCTATCAAATGCATGGAAAAAAGCAAGAAATGATTTTTTTTTTGGACGACAGCTTGCAGTCTCAAACGTAACCATTCATGTTTACTTATTTTCCTAGCCATCCCCCTCTCATCCCCACCCCATCCCACCTTTAATCTATCGAACTTAAAAGCAGCTTAAGTTATTTATCGTATTTCATGATCAAAGAACTAATCAACTAAAAGTAGTCTTCATAGCATCAAGCTCAGTGACAATTAACGCAACGTTTACGGCATATTCATGGTAATGGAACTTTATTTACATTCTCGAGTAATTCATGCATTGGGAATCGTTCTAGCTAAGTGGCGCCCTCCGCCGCGTCCCCTTTAATGCTCATTAATTTACATTTGTCTCGACGTCCACTTCACAGTGAGTGGCTTCCCTCACAAACCCCCAGTGAGTGAATGAGCTATTTTGCTCGTTTCATCCTCGAACACCCTTTGCCATCACAAACAACCCATCGCTTCCATCAAACATTGGCGATTCGCTTATGTCTTATTCCTTCCCGCATCATTTTAGTGCTCCACCAAAGCGACAATTAATCCAAAATTGTGTTCGCGTAATTTACATACGCATTTGGGAATGCCCACCAAAACTCAACTATAAAATAAAACGCCCAACACGATCAAGGCCTAAGCAATCTTGCTTATAGCGTTCCCAAGACTTATAGTCTCTTGCGCCGAATTTATATAATGATGCTGACCACGAGAAGTATACATTACAACCGTTCACAACTAAAGGGAAACAGTTAATGAGTTGAGATATGCACTAAACTAGAAAATTGACAAATAGCTCTTAGTTTCAATAATTCTCTACTCGATTTTAATTTCACTATCGGCGCTTAAGCGAATGACCAGATGAATTCTTTGCTTTAAAAATAAAAAATCAACCAGGACGAAATTTTTCAAATTAGATGACCTTAATTTCGAAGAAACTAAGATTGGAACATCAAGTTATTCCCATTTTTCTGGACAATATCCATTCATAGCCAGTGTGTTGATGCATTTAAGCAACATTTTTTCATTACAATACTACTAATAAAATCTTATAGGTTAGAGAATATACCATATGCTATTGAGTTCGACTTAAATACAAAACTTTTGTTAGAAAAATAAGGATGACATCACAGAGCATAACCCCCTCTAAAAGGGTATCTTTTTTCATGACACGCATTGCTCAATCTACGAACACAACATTACGAGAAAAGCAACAAAAAACGCCTCTAAGAGAGCATATACGAATGCATTTGCCAGTTGTCTTTGAAAAAACTCGACAACCATCTGCGTGAATCAATGCGACGATTATTGCTACAACACACCCGTGCAATTTCTTTACGTAAATTTTTTTGAACAGCAATACGTATATTATACTTTAATATCATCTAATATACTAGGTAAAATCTCTAGGAAAATAGGGATGAACGACAGCGAAATTCCTAAACATCGGAGTGGGCAACTTTCGCAAGTATAATCACCTTGTCAGATTGTTATATTCCATTAGTCAAGTAGACATATGACCTGTGATAGAGCCTCAAGGAAGGAACAGTAGTACTAGAGGTTTGAACGTATGTGAAGAAATATTTCAGCAATCGGTATTCCATTCTATTTCAAATGAAGCTTGAGCAAATCCTTTCGATGCTGTTTGAGATTTGTTAGTTAAACTTTAGGGAATTCTCTTCGCTCGAAAATAATGACCCCTAAAATGTAGTGAAATCTTTGAAGTGGAAGTGACTAATTTGCAATCGAACTTTAACTATACATTAATGAACATAGAAAATCTTATTTGATTTTCGCTTTACTTTATCACATTCAATATACAATGCTTCACGTTTTAATAGTAAACTTTGCCATAAAAATTACCTATACTGCTACCTTACATTTTTCAAACATTCTCATTTTAAATGTTCTATAATTTAAAAAAAACTTTATTTGCAAATTCTTTTACGTGGAAAAGATTGTCATAATTTTTCATAAAAAATGGAAGGATTAAGCAATTTTAAAACATTAAAAAAACTTTTCAATGAAATAAAATCTACGAGAGCATGAGCGAGTAATCTATGACATATTCTAGAACAAAAATGTTCGAACAGTACTTATTTCTCTCTTTTTTTGTTGCAAATAATCTTGCAATAATATGTGCAAAATGCAAACATTCCTACTAAGAAGTATTGAATGGCAGCTGTCATATTTATAGTAATCCATTTCGACGCTAAATGACTGCATTCGATAATCTCCGCTTGTTCTTCCGTTTGCGTTACTATCTCCTTTTCTTCAACTAAAACAATCAAGAAAATAGTTCTTGCCTTGCAAAAACCCATCAAAATTAAAGGAGGAAGGGGACCATTCACAGGTGATTACCATCCCTATGGAACTCAATAAGTGAATATAGCAATGCGCAGCTTTATGTATAATTATTGACAGCTGTACATAAGTGAGAGCGACTAAGGAGTTGAACACATATCGCAGCATATTTCTTAGCCGCATAGTACGTTTTTTTTTCTCTTTTCTGACAGATAGCTGGAATTACGTAGCTTTGTCTCGCTATGTTTGTATCAAATTACGCATCTGAATATACGTGATGTATATAATTCACTCACATCGTTTACACTCTCATATAGCCAACAATGATCGTACAAGTCAAACAATGTTTTCTATTGCAATTGCTTATCTTTGCACAAATTTTACAAACGTAAGAAAAATCCACCATAGCCAACAAAAATAATCCACTATTAAAGAATAAATTTACTTCAGACAAACAACTGAAGTGGAATTGTTGAAATCGAATTGAGATTAAGTAAAAATTTTGGTAAATAAAGTAGAAGAAGTAAATAAATAATTGAAGTAGTGAATGGATTAACTAATAATGCGAAAAAGATTTAATAAGACTTGGTCAATAAAAAGTAAATATTTTAAGTTTTGAAGTTTTTCTTTCGATATTAATTAAAGACTAATATCAATGGTATGAAAAGACTGCCTTAGTGCAAAAGACGGCTAATCGTCTAATGTGTATTAACTGACATCCTTAATGACTTTTTTTATTGACATATTCACATTCCATATAAATAAAACAAAATGCGAACATTATTCGGTGGAAATTTATGGAACCGGTTGGTGGATGGGTTGGAATCATAAAACCACATTCGCTAATTGTTCACAAATGGTCCAATGTAAAAAGCAAGCATTACGCTTATAAAATGCTATGCAAATTTTAAGAAACATTAAAATACCTATAACTCCTTTTGAAATAAGTGAATGAAATTAAATGTTGGCAAGAAAAAGTCATGCCTGTGATGCTCATAATAATTAGTAAATCGTGTAATTTTTGCTATAGCGTTGCCTCAGTTGAAAATCTGTAAAACGCAGCCATATTAGACACACATACACACATACTAAACATATACGCACAGACACCACAACTAGATATATACGCAAAGACATCATATGAGTATATTCCATTTTGCATAAACTAACGAGCCTATAAAAGTGCATAAATCGATGAATACGATCAACAGTCGGCTTTTAGGGACATCAATAGTCGAAGAGCATCAAATCAATATAAAATCTAACAAATTTAGAGCTGATTTCTTTCTTTTAGATCGGTTTACGAAAGGATTCTGCAAACTTTACTTATTTTATTTGCAAAAATTTAATGCGAAAATTGCACTATAGATTAAAGTAGCAAGCAAATAGCATTGGCTATGGCCAAGATTAAGCCTATAGAAATGAAACAATAGATGAAGAATTCGAAAGTGTTGGTCATAGACAATATGTTTGTGTTGTGCTAAAATGTTGCACATCGTCTAATGTAAATAGCGCATAAATTGGTTGCCGCGTAAATTGCTATCCAACGCTGACGGCAATATTCACGTTGAATTACTCGTCATCGCCTTTTGCCCCTTTGCTTATAATCCTCGACCCATCATCGTCAACTATATTTACGTCAATATTGCGCTCAAATGCAATCCATCTTATTAATCGCTCAATTCAAATATCTTTTTTTTTTGGAATCAATGATGAGTGACAAATTTACATATACGCTAATTTGCATATCATTATATGGCTATTATCTATAGCAGATGTTTCGCTCTGAATGAAATATCACCTCACCAATGAAGACTAGAAAATATCGTTGAAAAAAAAAGACGATAGACAACTAAATGAAATACAGATGATTGGTAGGTTAGAATGCTGACAGAATGCTAATTCAACGATTAAGAAAACGGCAACTTTTGAAGAGATGACTAAAGAAATTTAAATAGGCGAATTTTCGTTGAAATATTATTAAACGTGGAAATTCGATTTTCAAAGCAATCGAGAATTTTGCAGTTGGTTACTTCAATATTCAAACATATGGCAGACGAATATTTGCATATTAATAAGCAACGATGAACATGTGCAATTGTTTTTTGAATATTTTGCATCGACTGACAGGTGATAATCAATTAGAAATGATGACTAATAATAGATACTTATTATGAATATTCAAGACTATTTTAATGTTCACTACTTGATGTGGCCAACAAGGCAGAAATTCAATTGAAATTTGAAAATCCCAGTGATGTTACATGAGAGTAGACGAGTGATCTTTAAAACGATTAAAATGAAACTAGTGCAGCATATCAGATGTTCTGACATCATATAATCTCTCTCTCTCTCTCTCTCTCTCTCTCTCTTTCTAAATTCACCGAGTGGAGATAGGAAATTGATCTGTCGTGAGATTACACTTCAATGTGGATTTATGATTGCTTCAATGAGTGAGAAGTAGTTGGTTAGTGGCAGCCGGGTGTATGCACAAGCCGAAACACACCCAACGGTCAGCAAAAGTACCCACTAAAATAAACAAACAAAACTGAGAAGAAGTCATCGATTGCAATATGCTAAACACTTGAAAATTTATCGTAGCATTGAGTTTATTTACCCATCGCCAATTGATGAGTGTTTTTCACATTGTAAATCAAAGGGGAAAATCCATTCATAGTGATTAACAAATTAAAAATAAAATTTTTCCTCTAATTTTCTACATTCTTAAAGATTCTTATTGATATGATTTCTTCGCTATGAGCGATTTTTTGTTTGTTTATTATTTTTTTCATTTAGAGCTCATCGTTTATGAACATGATGATCATAATATATGAAATAGGATATCTGGCGATGATGAGACAGCATAAATGATATGTCAACTACAATCAACTCAGTCCTCGCCAACTTAATTTTCATCAACAACAATATCTTCCGATCCTTATTATAAATATGTTGGCGTTTACTATATATTTGAGCAATTTCACTATTTATGCCTAATAAATAGTGCTAAAATAAAATAACGTATGAGTAGCAGTTAAACGACCCAAAATATCAAAAAAAATTTACTTTAAATTCACTTATAACAAATGGTACCTATTAAATAATGTAGTACCATACACACATATCCTAAGACATAAACCACATTGCATATTTCATATTAGGCTAATGAATAAAATAAAATCAGCAAATTTCATAGTTTAGTCGATGAAACGGACAAGCAATATTAGGAAAGTGAGACACATGAAGGGTACGGCACTTTCGACGAGTAGCATAGCACTAATGCCGTACAACGGCGAAGCAGTGTCGTTATATGATTAGTGAAATACCGCCATGTAAACACTAACATTTTAGTCATATAGCGATCACTAACTGCCCTAACTAAACATTAATAGCAATGAAGGGATCAATGAATGATGAGATCAATGAATGTAGATGGCTTTTTAACGATAGTTGTACAAATATAAACGCAAGATATTGCTTTAAGAGTTCACGTAGTGTAGAAAGGAGTTGGATCCATAAACAACTCAATGGTTTTGATGGATTCATTTAGTGACAACCGTCTGTCATCGTGTGTGACAGTATGCCACTCGAAATAGACTAGATCTATCCCACGTGTATATCAAACCTTTTCCACTAGTCACTAGTAAAAAAAGATCCTATGGACTAATCTTGTAGTTCATTATAAGCGAGTGCAGGTCGGAGCTTCGAGTCGGAGCTTTTAGTCTATTTCTAGAGCTAAATTGCATAAGCAAATCTTAATCATATTTGATCCTGACAGCAGAATTGTGTTGAGATCACAAATACCATACGTTTCGATCTTTAAAAGAAGTAGAGATCAGTGAAGCAAAATCGATCGACCTTTCATCTAATGTATACTTAACGGTGTTGCCGGAGGTGAAACATTAAGATGGCATCATCACAACAGGACGACGATAATGCAGAAAACTTTTCTTAACTAATATTATATCGTTTTCAATCGAATGAGAATATCATTTAGAAAATGTATATATTAAAGGTGAATTCGGAGAAATTGCTCAAATTTCACTGGGGCAATCGCTACTAAATGATAAACAATAAAAAAACCAAACTAGGGCAATGCCTAATAATTATACTCAGAATTACTGCACAGTCTTATTTACAACTGCTATAGTGAAATAGTCGTTGACATATACGTCAAACAACGAATCAAAACGGATTTCTTGAGGTTTGATGAAACATACAGCATTGACAATTCAACTATTTCACTATTCAAATCATTTAAATCATAGAGCAACAACAAAATGAAATGTTTCAGCCATTTGTTAATAGATAGAAAGTTCAGATCATTTAATTCTTCAATCGTGGATAATTTTCAGGAATTACCTATATATGATTCACCTATCTAAGTACGGTTAATAAATATGATTAGATCTGCGAGCAAATAGAGCTAATAGTAACATCTATCTTTACTAAACTTTTCACCGAAATAGCAACAAAAATTATATCGAAACATTCCAGAAAATTTTAAGGATGTATTCATTCTTAAGGATATTTTAAGGATATTCAGAAAATTTAAAGATGCAATCGGAGAGTATTTTTAAATTCGGCGATAGTATATTCACTTTTTTAGCTCATTCAAATCAGCAACTATCCTTTAGGAAATAGAAGAATAGCAGTAAGCTTCAAAGCTTTCTAGAACGCTCTAAAATAAATGAAAAAATGTTTCATAGCTGTCTAAAAGCTTGAAGATTGATGGAATGCCTTTGCTGTTTATTCTCATCGATTCTTTTTTAAAATTTTTGTTTGGATTTTATTTCTTCTCGATTTTAGTGATATATTGTTTCCCTATTTATATATCAAGAAAATTTTTTTTGCCATGAATACAAATAAAAAAACTCAGCAAAGTTTTTTCTCGTTATCTTGTTGGTAATTTCACATTCAAATATTCTATAATTGGTAATTCTATTTGAAGACTGCTTCTTGACTAACGAGAAGACTATTACGCCCTCTCATAAGTAAGGAATCAAGGAATTTCTAAGAGATAACCTAAAAAGAAGTGATAAGAGATCATAAAATTACGTGAAGATAAAAGAAAGCATTCCATTAGGACAGGATGAGATCTTATCAGTAAGCAATCTGATAGCATCGACAATGATAGCAATATCAGCATGAATATCTTGGGAAATCACTGTTCCTCGAACTTCAATAAAGAAATATCACTCAGCAATCACCTATCAATAAAAGCAGATACAATCATTCATATACATCTTAAATAATAACGAAATGAACCTATACTCCACTTTCCATCCACATCCACACCAGCCATAGCTCAGTTGGTAGAGCGGAGGACTGTAGAGTTAATGCAGGCATCCTTAGGTCGCTGGTTCGAATCCGGCTGGCTGGAGTTCATTTTCCCATTGTCTCGAAAACGTATTACGACCTACAGTTGTCCAAAATATATACCGAAATAAATTTGAAAGTAAATCCGCTTCCGGTATATTTCCTATGGTCGATTATTGTTTCGACCATGCAATACGTATACTACTTCCTACCTCCCCATAATTACCAATAAAATAACCTTTAGTCAAAAAAACACAAGGTACAACCATTTATCAAAAATAAAGAGTTCTATAAATTACCAAAAAAAGAGAAATACATCGAAGATTCTCTTCATTGAGTATCACGCTATAGCAAATATAGAATAATTCACATCTTTCATATGTAAGCAATTAAAAGCAAAAATGTTTTTTATATTATAACGATGAACAATTCGTAAGTTTCTTTTTTTAAATTCAAAAACCTCCCTCCCAGTGAGAGAATCCCTTTTTTCAGGTTAGTTTAATAAAATTTTTAAAGTGAAATTTTTATGTGTAGAATGTGCACAAAAATATATTACAACAGAGCATCATAAAATCTCCATTACAAGCCCCTGTCTCCTATATTTTCCAACTCCCCCCCCCCTCCCCCCTCTCCCCCGCATAGTTAAAACAAAACATTTCTTGCGGTTGCAACGCGAAAAACTTTTTCGAACTTATGGTCGGGTTTTTTTAAGACAATACTTATGTGACTGCTAAAACTCCCTAAACTAGGAACAACTTCATTTCTGCTATTAAAAAATCACATCGAAAGGGATGACAACAGGGCTTAAAGTTTAGGATTTATGGGAAGGATATAGAGAGATGAATTACAGCGGATATATAAACTACGGAATAGAACTTTGATGTTTTAGTGGGGAAGCTTTGGAAGATTTTAGGAAAGCTGAGGAGGGACCACAGTGAGGGAGGAGGGCAAGAGGATGGCGGGAGATACGCTCAACAAAGAGGTTACACTTAAGCAATAATGAAATAACCGAACACATATTATGACATATCACCAATCACATTAATGACTATTTCTAAAGTTGAAATATTATAATAAAATTTTAGTATTTCTTTCAAATTATTTTTGATTATCATAAAAATTTCTCTTTAAAAACTTTTAAAGTATTATATAATAAAAGAAAATATAAATAATAAGCGATCAATTCAATGATATTTTTTGATTGTTAAGCAATAATAAATAAACAATGATCTAAATGATCAATGAAATCGATAGAGATCATCATCATCGGGATATGGAGGTGCATTTGGCATGGCTCGACTTCGATGCCGCAAACTCTCCTCTGTTGCTCGACGCATCTGCTCCTCTTCGCTTAGACCACCCGTATAAGCTTCATAACGACCTGGAATTAACTGTAATAAATCCTTAAAAAATGGTCCCAAGTACTAGAACAATTTTGTAAATTTCAAGATGTTTTCAAGAATCGAGTAACAATTTACAGTTGCAACTTATTCAAACTATATTTTCTTATACCTTGATCCGTCCTCCATCCATACGATGTTCGATCGCCTCCAGAAAAGAAGCCCGTTGTTCCGGATCCCCAATTCCTAAAGCCACTCGATCCTCTTGGCGTATAACTCGTATGACGATAGTCGCCAGAGCTTATCTCACCAGGTAATCCTAAAATCACCAACAATAATAGCAAATTTTGAAGATGAAATGCTCGAATATTTTTTTTTCCATAAATTCACTCATCTATCCAAAGATGAATGAATTACAATGAGTAGAGATCACTACTATCGCATCTAAATCTTTGGGAACACATAAAAGTAGACGAACAACGGATCACTAATTAAATGCCATAACCAATAAGTGAAAAAAAACGGAGTGAAGATAGGAATGGATCATTAAAGTTGACTATTATTCGATGCAAACGTGGATCGCTGGAATTAAACAGGATCCGGAATCAGGAACCACTCTATCCAGCCTGCGCCTTCAGCAGTATTCTACGCGAAACCAAGTCTATTATAAGCGTTTTCTTAAGGCCAAAGCTATGTGCTTCTTTCTTAGATCTTTACCTGCGAGAGTCGTATGGGCCAAATTTCTATTTGCTTCAGCCCATTTCGTTTCATGAATAAAGGAAGTACCTACCCGTCACATGAACGAGAATACCCATATCACTTATCATATAGTATCGGAAGATCAGGAACTCGGTCAGAGGCAAAATTGCTATATCGCTATCGCCACAGATTCGGTATTTGTCAGCACTATCGATAAATAATTAACCATTCACTGCTGGTTTTGTAGCGCTATTGCTTTATTCTCACCTTGCAGTCTCACCTCTTTACCACCTCATATATAGATATTTCTAAACGTTTGAAACTGTGGTCACCATGGTCGATGCATGCCTTCAACACCCAACTAGAAATTCTTACTTTATCTTTTTTTCATTTAAGTTTAAGTATACAGATGTATAGGCATAGATATCAACGTAGGCACAGACACAGACACAAACAGATAAGAAAATTAAAGAGTTTAACTTACCAAAAGAAAGAGGCATTACTGACTCGAGGAAATCGACAAAATATTTTAGTGGTCCTTTAGTATATAATAAGCCGACAAGTATTCCCGACAAATGCCCAATAAACGATGCTTCCGGTGCCAAAATCTAAACTATAACTGTTTATTGTAGGAACTGCGTTAAGTGATTCTAAGTGATTAGTACGATTTAAAACGGAATAGCAAAAGCATAAACATGCAAACAATCCAATTTTCGGGAAGAAATAACCTCTACTACCCATAATTTTGGGTAAGTGGTTCGGCGATTACCCTCAAGTTCCCTTTTGCGACCCTCAAATAAATAACTACCATTAAGATGTCGATTCAATGATCTTCTTTTCTGTAACGATCACAGGTTTGGGTCATTACCAACAATTTTTCTACTATCGATCAACAAAAACTGTTATGACAGTGTAGATTCCCTCAAAACATTCTAAGAAATTTTGGGACAACAGTACATCTATGTCATTCCAAAGAAAAGTAAAATATTACGAAACGAGTGGCTAGCTAATAATATACTATGGAAAGGAACCGATCACTTCAGGCTTATCTAAGCATACCGTATGGAATGCTTAGATATGCATCAGTATTTGAATATTTACAAAGAGATAATAATAAATAACCGAAAAGACCATATTCTAGAAAAGGATGCAAAATCTATGCATCTAAAGAAAAAGAATACTAGAAGTAGAGGTTTCTTAATTTAAGATGCTCGATGCAAATCCATAGAAATACGTCCACCTGTATAAGAAGCAATTCAGCCCAACAGGCGTATCGAGAAGGGATTGGCATCCAACCGAGCAGCATTGAATCTTCATAGGGGAAATATGTCGTATGAAGCACTTTCAATGCAAACAACACTCCTATATTAAAATATATCGATAAGTTTCCATTCGTTTAAGTGAACGAATTTAGAGATATATAAACAATAAAAAAGATTGCTTGTAAAATAAGCTTTTACAACAAGCAAAAAACTTCTTATTGACTAATTAATCGCAGTCAATTTTGTTGTAAAAGATAGAAAACTATAATGTTCACAATGTGATACTTAAGTTGATCTGTAATCAATTTCTCAAAAAAAGATATCAATTACCCATTAAAGTATAGAATTACTAATATTTATGTTTGTTGATATTGCCTATCGGGTTGGATTTATTTACTTAAATAAGTGGCTTTAGATATATCTACGAACGGCGTACACTTTTACTTGTAATGTACAACTACTACTTTTCAAAAAATTTAATTTTAATATTCTTGTCTTTATAAAGAACTAACCAGAAAAGCCGACAGCACATTGATGCATAAGTGCAAGGTAATGAAGATGAAACACATCGGTAGCCAAAACACTCAACGCAACAATACCACAACTACTAGCCACCGCAAACACCAATAGAATCAATAAGAACCTCCATGAACCAAGACGACGCTCTAAACGTCGACCCTAAATATATAGACTTTTATTACTTAATATTTTTTTTCCTATATTTATACTTTTTACAGAAATATCCACTTTTAAAATTACTCAACGAATATATTAAGTCTCTTTACTCTTCAAATATCTTCCTTGAATAGAGCCTCAAAAAGCCGAGAATGAAAACGCAGTTTCAACAAATTTGACTAGGGGAATTCATTCATTGTGTTTGGGCAAATCTCTCAAATCATAGGTAAGTAAATTCACTGGAATTAGAGAAACTTCCCTTAAAAATATTTTGTTGTCTCTTTAAAGGAAAACAAACCATAAAAGATGTAATTTACCGCTAGAGAATTTTTCAAGTTAGTAAAAATATTTCAAGCAATAGTTGTTACAATAGAAAACTTTGATTACTTTCATACATTTATTGATTAAATGGTACTATATAAAAATGGATTTAGCGTCTGAAATTATTTAATTAAATAGTTTAAGAAAAAAGTTACTTCCCTTCTTCAACTTCCTCTCCCCCTCCCTCCTCCAAAAAAAATCCTTCGTTACGGATAACCATCGTCGTCCCATTATGAGCGCAATGAATGCACTTTAGAGTCATCATAAAGAAGCTTAACTTAAATAAACCGCTGCCACACAAACAAAAAAAGGCAAATAGAAAGCTAACCTTCCATAGCAATGATATCATATTATAATAAAGATGCATGTCATCACCATGCATTACCACTGATGCAAGCATTCGAATCCATTCACGATGACCAATGATACGTGATGGTAAGAGGCACATCTCCCCTAAACATTATTAACCTTATGAAAGCATAAAATATTTTATTAAACAAAGGAAAAAAATAGAAAAAAAAGTATAAACAAAATATAATTTAAACATATAATTTAAACATATTTATTAAACAAAAAATATAATATTCTACATCGTAGTAGGTGATAAAATCTATTGTGAATTGCTATTTGCACACCTCTAACCGCTTGAACAAAACAAAGAACGTGTGCATAAAACGTAATAAAGCCAAATTACAAGTATCAAAAAATATCCCACTTGTTTTCGATGGTCCAATTGGAGGTAAAAAACCAAGGAAGACAGCCATCTGGAAGAGAATAGCGGCCAATGTGACCGGTGGAATATATTCATTTTGCATCAAATGATATGCCAATAAATAGACACCAAAGTTTTCTTGCCTACGGCGTTGTTGGAACATTGTCGGAATTATATCTATAATATACTGAATATACGATACAGTAATGTAATATACGATACAATAATATACTGAATTAAGTCGACGGTGAAGCGATTAAATAACATAACAACTAAAAAGAAATAGAACAAGAAAAATCTATGATAAAAGAAGAAAAGTTGCATCTATACTATAATACCAACGAAGCAAATATCAGCTTTGAGATGAGTGAGGAAGGAAGTTATAGTTGCCTTAGGCGTTTGATTTATTAATGGAAGAACCACTAAAAATGCATAAAAAATAAGGTTCTAGAGTATTCCCACAAAACTCTTTTGTAGAGGCGAACGACTAAAAGCACTGAAGTTTTAAAGGTGAGGCGCAATGGTCACACAACCGGTTGGATTAGGTGCATAAGAAAAGATGGTATATACACGAAGAAATGAGGTAAAAATATAAATATGCCAACACATATCTACGCAACTACTCATCCAGCTTTACAGTATAACTGTTTCCTTACCTTGTGACAGAAATTTCCCGCTCAGGTACAAAAATGTATGGGCAACCGGAAGTACGGTTTCCGGAAGGACGAACAAAAATCATGATATCTTCTAGGATAATAAGCCAAGTGAGCATAAAATAAGCGGATGAAGGTAACAAGATCTAAGTTTAAATATTCTATAAAGACTACGAATATCCTAGCAGAAATAACCTAAATAACGCTCTAATTCAATAATATTCCCATATTACCAAAAAGAATCGAACCACTCGAGAGCATTCGATGCCAAGAATAAATCCACAATGGGTGACATTACATCGCAAAACACTTTCGTAATCATTGGTAATGATACGTCATCACAACATCCGTCACCTGCGCATCAAGAACACTGATGCAGCCGACGTTCAGCGATCGCTCCGTGAGGGCAAAACATTCTTCTCGATGGAATAAACATTTTATTTCATTTACTCTATTTTATGTTAATTTTTGCATAGACGTATGACTATATGTTGGTGTGTGTGTGTGTCTGTCTGTTGGGTATCCCCAAACCAACTAATCTCAAAGTTCAAATGCTGATCGTAAGCAATGGATACGAATCGAGCGTCGATAATAAAACCGCAAAAAGTAACCAAAATACTTTATGTTTTGATAGTTTTCAATAAATATTTATACCGTAGAAAACAAACAATCCATTGCTTAGACGAGAATACTGCACTCGCCAGACCCATAACCTCCCTCATATTAGGTCAGCAAAGGCGCCACTGACAATGACTAACGCGATGGAAATAATCCAATCTTTATTAAAACAATTCATAAGTCATAACTCGATTTCCGGTTGCAATGTCTTCTCTCCTTAACGACGAATGCTTTAAATGCTTAGGTGGTAGAACAATAACAAAGTAATAATTAATGTTTTGAATTAAACATTAATCATCAACGAACATTATATAGGGCTAGATGGTCCACCACTTCCATCAATGTGTGTCCTGCACGAATTTTACCGGTCGCATCCCTACCTCTGCAATCTTCGTAAGCAAAGGTATACCCACGTCTTGAACGTTACTACCTGTTTGAATAAGAAAGCAGCCAATATGCAGATTTCTTCAACATCACATTGATTAAATTCCAAGGGTGGATGACGGTGCGGGCACCATTGCTCCAGAATCCCTTAAAATCAAGTAGCTCCAGATAGATAATGAAGTGATGCTCAAAGGTATGCTAATCACCGTTTATGGACCATTTCCGCAATCAATGGAAGTATGTACGGGTGGTTACCTTACTCTGATCGGATAATAAGTATCCGCGTTGCCTCTTCTTCCTCGGGAGGACCCAAAATTCCCGAAGAAACCTTTAAAAATAAACTCAACAGTCTCAGATAAGACGGTCGAAGGTATCGTTGAAATTTCACAACACAATAAAATAAGTAAAATTAATTTTAAAATCGTTTAACCGTTTAATACCCAAAAATCGACAATATACCGCTTACCCATAAAAATGTTTTACACTGATCGTCAAAAAATTCGATCTTAAAAAATGAGCACAAAAATTTGCACAATCAACGCATATAAATACTGTTCAAGAGAAATGATAGTAAGGGATGCATCAACCAAATCACTTAAGGAATAGTGAAAACATCAATCCACAAAAAAACATATATTTGAGGATCACAATACACAGCCAACGTATAGACCCAAAGAATAAACATTCTACTCAAACATACCCCTTTGCTAATTAACATTCAACGTGGTGTTCCCAACATAGAGAGGTGCTTAAGTAAACTTCCCATAGACCTATATACCGTAAAATCCTTAATATAAGCCCCTGGGCTCCATAAGTCTTCTAACTATTTCACGGATATCTGCAATCGAAAGCCGTCAAAATTAAAAGCGCATCTTCCACTTTTTTCACTTATGAATTCCAAATCTCCTGTCGTTTCATTAGCTAAGCTCGTCAACATATTCCACTTCCCACAAACCAAAAGTAATTCTCAGACATTCAACTAAAGAGGTCAAAGGTCAGTTCGAAATGAACCCGGTTGTCAACAGGAAAATTGACTTTTCTAAAAATCTATTGAAATTTTATTTTTGTGCTGCAATAACCTGCACTAACAATCACTCCAAAAACAACTCCACTCTGAGCATCTCCAGTATTAGAATATAGACAAACCTCACAAATCATTGCAAAATAAAAGGAAAGACGAACTGAAAATCGAAGAAAATTTTCACTTATTTTCATGCATCACTTTCAATAAAATAGTGTCTATTTTGCATCATAAAAATACGGCTCACCCTCTCTCGTTTCTCATTCACCACCATCGAATAGCACTTAAAAATATAGATAAATAAATAAATAAACTTAAAGAAAAAAGTATTAGAGGAAATCATATCGAAAAATATTGGAGGAAATAAAGCATCATAGAGATATATTCTTCCATCCAATAAGAGCCAATAGTTGGATATCACTTCACAATCAGAACATCATCCATTCCACTAATTCCATCCTTTGAGCAATTCTTCGATCTGAATTATTAAAATCGTTTACTGTCGAAACCGGAAATGAGCACTTTAAATAAGGCAAAGAAATAGCATACAGGATGAAAAGAAATCGTTTGAATTCCATTTCATTCACTGAGATCGAATTTAATTTTGCTCTTTTCATAGATTCTTCATCGATATTGGGAGCGCTCAATTACAAAACCTGCCGAAGAGGTAAACCCTCTTCCCTTGCAAATAAGCACAAAGATCGTAGTCTATCTACAAATGGATTAAAGGATTCACTATAGGAATATAGAGAAAGCAACCTCTTCAACGGTCTTTAATGATAACTGTGGATATTTATTGAATGGATCGATGAGTTTCTGATAGATAACATTATAGGCTGCGATGAGATTCTCCACTGTACGTTGTTGAACCGAATCTCTGCAAATATTCCATTAGAAACTATAGCGAAAAAATGTTTTCTCTTTGGTAACGTAATATGGGGAAAAAGTATTGCTCTAGGGATGGAACTAACTACAACGTTTATGGGAGAGATAGAAGGCTTCTGGTTTAATTCCACCCTCCCCTCCCCCCTTCTCCCGCTTCCCTTAGAAGACCTAAGCAGCATTGCAGCGAAACAAAAATCACTGCTGAACGTTAATTCGTCACTCAAAAGTGGAATATGCAACCCTACTTTAAGACTCCCTATATTAATGAATAAATATACCGTTTTATTTGACTTATAGGTTCCCAACGTCTTCAGCATAAAAGCTCTATAAGCTGCATCTCAACAATGAACTCCTGTAAGGGCCTGTGTGACTAAACAGTGGGCTCAAATGGAACGAGTCTCAATAAAAAAAAAGCCTTGGGAGAAGCTGCAGAATAGTTGTCGACGTGGTTCTATTCCATCTCACAATACTCTACATCATGCCTCATCCTATACTATAAATAGGATCAATGAGTTGGCAACACCTTATACGATAATAAACAAAAATATACACTTATTCAAGAAAAGAGTGAAAAACTTTCAGATTGCTCTCGGTTATTCAAACGAAAAGTGCACTTACCGGACTCGAACCGATGAGATTTTAGCACATTGATCGAGTCGATAGCTATCCGGATTAGAAAGGAAATTATCAAAGAGTGTAATTGCACTTGAAATCCGAGACGCTTCCATACCCATTATCTCTGATAAGGCACCCTATCAACGAATACGTTTTGAATACTCACAATAAATACTCAATTAAAAAAATTCTTTTGCAGTAAATTTTATGACAGTATCAAATATCCGCAGAAATAAAACTTCATTCACATCAACGGTATTCTTCGGTGCTAAATTACCGAAAAAAAAGGGTAAAAGGAGAACAGGCTATAATACTATCTTAAAGAATAGCAATCTAAATATCTTTTAATTCACCAAAAAAAAAAAAAAAAACAAACAAACAACTTAAATAATAGCTAAAAAATCCGGCCTGCAACTCAATGCCTTCCGATGTTTTAAGCGCTAAAGTCGCTAATAAAGTGATCATTTAAGTACTTAGGCATATATAAGAGAAATCCCTATGGATATCTTGCAATCTCCCAAATATACCTGGTTAGGTTGATGGGCAGCTGCTTTCGTATATATTTCAACAAGACCCGTCTGACTAAGTATTAAAGTGACTTGTTCGCCAACAAGAACATCTTCATTTGCATCCATCTGTAAATCGTGCAATTTGAATATCTAATTAATTTACCCAAAAAATATGCAAATTTAAAATGTGTAAAACAACCCCAACACTAAATGTGAAGTAGTCTAAGCACCCTTATTCACCAATTCATTTTAGAACAACATAAGCAACGACAACACAAAACAACAACATTGCACTAAACGGAAGAGTTTATTAGCGTTAGTTATCTTTTATAATAATTATTCCACTAAGAAAACTATATTAATATTCACTAAAAAAATAAGGAAAGGTTGAATTAATTCTTCATTCATTGAGCATCTTGCACTGCACTATAACATATTTTTAAATCACTATAATAAAAACCTCTTGATCTAAGCTCGTAGAAGCATTAGATGGTACGTCAATTAATATTCCCTTTTTTGCCATCCCATTTCCCTCAAAAGTGAAACAACAAACAAAACTGAACTATGAACTCACTGGACAACAACCTAACTCTTGGTTGCCAAACTGCTTATCCCCCACTAACCTATGAAAGAAAAGAAGCAACCTATGCAAAGATGTATACCTGTGCTTTGATCATTTCAAGGCGTGTATCGGTGTACTGATAGAGAATAATAACTGCATTGATTGCCGACAAGCAGTTCAGCGTATATACAGCAACATCCAATGGGGAGTTGAGTTGAGTTGCCGAAAGTTGTATCGCTTGATTGAGGGGATCCAATACAGCTGCAAATATCTGCAAACAAACACTATAAAAGAAATGCACCAACAGAAACAGCCTATCTCCTAATGCAACAATTATTATAGATTGAGTTCTTCTGAATTAATTATATGTAAACAAAATTATATGCAATTAACGAACACAGAAATTCTTTGTAAACTGATAAAACAATATCGGTTAATATACAATTATTCACTGCATTTCTCTCATAGTTCTGAACACCTAAGACACATAGCCATCTACGATCAGGTCAGCTCACATTACCAACTAAGCGCATAGAATAAAGCGAAAAAAAATTTACCTTCAAAAAATTTTCTTTCTTGTCAGCAACTGCGGCAACAGCACCATCATGTGACTCAAGAACGTCTCTCAATAGAAGAAGGATCTGATGAACTGCCTGGACGGGTAATAGATCATAGTCGGGTGTACCCATCTGAAAATATTTTCGCCTTGAAATATACCCACCGTCAGATAAAGTTTGAAAGTCCAACTTCCTTCACTCATGTTCTCGAATCATGAAAATACGTCTAAAGTGTCGAATAAAAACATCTCAGAGATACTGAAGAGAATACGAAACAGACTCGAGTAATAGGCCACCACTTCCTGCATGGTGGAACATTGGATAGTTTTAAAAAGGCTTTAAAGAATGATGGAAATTTGCAGTAACTACTGAAATACAACTTAAGTTCATAGAAACACTGAATTCAGATTTTGCTACCTATATGCAGTGCTAGAGAACAAACACATCCTGGATCTGCAACATGAGGTTACTAGAAAGGAAGAACAAAAGTAAACCATTCCACTACTCCCTCGAAAAACTAAAGAAAAAAAACCGCTATATTCACAAACACGATTTTACAAACAAAATAGAGTCACATCTCAATCACAACAATTCATTTCGTCTCTCTGAATAAAATCATAAAACGAGATAAATAAAAAAAAGCAAATAATTGCCTCACCCTGCCAAGTAATCTTTGCACTGACGAATTGAGACCACTGAAGAACATATTCAATGTGAGTTCTTTTAATTCCTCTATCGTCTGCAAGAGTGCCGCACCTTTACTAAGCGATGGTCTGAAAAATTATTCATTATCGTTG
Organism: Baylisascaris schroederi; assembly: GCA_006503575.1. NCBI lineage: Eukaryota > Metazoa > Nematoda > Chromadorea > Rhabditida > Ascarididae > Baylisascaris > Baylisascaris schroederi. Next base: position 286,163 of record QEWY01000376.1, read on the forward strand.
TCCTATCATTCAAATCTCAGAAAGTCCTTCAAAAAACAAAACAATATCCCTCTACACATCGTGGAATTGAGCTACACCGGCGACCTCCATTTCAACAATAAACTTGGTGGTTACCAATTACAGTGGTGAAATAGCCACTGAATCAGTCGCTTAGGTAAGGAAAGCATCATTAGCTAATCAGCTTGGAGACACCTCATCCCTTCCCTATCTTCTTTGCCTCACATCGAAGGTGGTGATGGAAGAATGCTACAATATATGTCACTCCGACTGGCTTCACACAAAAACTGAGGCCGATTTAAGGGGAGACGAAGACGGAGAACAACTGACGGAACCAACGGAGAGCACAGTTCGAAAGTCTCCAAGCGAAACAGAAAGCACCAACAATGTTTGACTTTGGAGCCACTTCAAAGCGAATTCCTAAAAGAAAAGGGCTCAGCCGGTGATCGAAACCGGGACCTCTCGCACCCAAAGCGAGAATCATACCACTAGACCACTGAGCCACACTACCGCTCCCCACTAATTTTATTTGCTCTGTCGTTTTCAGAAAAGCAAATGAAAACTCACCCCATCGTCTCACCATAGAAAGCGAATAAACATGACAGACGGTAGAGGACGACAGAGTTCGACTCAGTCGACAAAGCTTGTTCCACCCGAATCTGAAATAACCTCAAATGGGTGAATTCCTTAACGATTGGTAAACTGCTGTTCACATGTATAGAACCAATCTCATATGTCTGTACCTAAACACTCACTTCCGCTTCCGTCTTACCAAAAATCTTTGGGGACCTGTAGGTGGACTCACTCAGTCTAAATATCGAATCTGTTAGCAATGGTTATTCCAAAGTAGGTTATCAGCGCAAGCGCGACAGTGCCGCTATTCGTCATTCATAACTACATTTCGCTTGGTGGATAATAACCATCATCTCATTAAAGTTCCCACTGCCCCACCGAACCTCCCATCAAGAATTACGCAAATTCTAAACTTCGAGGCATTATTTAAAACTTTATCGCATGTACGGCACTCATGCAAAGACCTTCAAATTCAAATGCAGTGAGCAGGTGACCACTGACCAGTGATTGACCAAGTGAGTGACCAGCACTACGCAAAAATTTTTCATTGCCGAAATATTCCACTCTAACAAGGACGGAATTCACAATCGGCAACGAAATTAATAGTATGCTAAGTTACTCATTTATAAGATAGTAACTACGAAGGCATTGATCTTAAAGTACTAGAAACAAACAACTAAACTGCATGAAACAATTACAAATACCCTCTCCTCTTCCCTTTGTCGCATTTCTTCAATCCACTTTTCCAATAAGAACTTCCACTTCATTATCAACCATTTTCATGCAATATGCCAACTCGTCAACGGTACATATTTTCGGTATAATTGCCCACCGTTTCCCTCTACGGGAACAACATAACGATATAAAAACAATAAACGATTCTCGATCTCTAGTTCCATAACCAATTCACTGAGAAAACAATAAGAAAGTTGATGCTAAACGAACCTTAAATGGTCGACACAACGCTTCCGATATATGACTCAATATAGCCATGCAATGCTCATTCAATACTGCAAACAAAACAAAAAACAATCTTTAAATTATTTGTGGATATAAATCTTAGCACTTCATTTATTATAAATTAAATAAAAAGCAATGTATAAACACTGCAATACTATTTGATAATCTAATAATGTAATAATAAAATTCAGTACCAGAGTTGTAATCTACGACAATAACACTCCACATCAATCAAATTCTTAGCCTAATTTTGTCTTTATTTAATAAGGTTATTTTATTATGTACATTTCAAGAATGAATAGCTAGCTATAGGTCAAGCGGGAATAGCGCGCCATGCAAGGTAAGTTAAAGAAGGCCAAGAATATGTAGGCAGATCAAACGACTACCCAGGATGGGTTGTGAGGTTAGCCTGAGGCAGAATTGGGAGGATATAAAAGGGCTTAATGTGCTCATGTATTCATCTTAGCTTCCAGACTGTTCTCAAGGCGGGGTGGGCCTAAGTGTGGCCACGAACAACAACTCATATTTTCCACCAATCCGTCCCCCTAGCACCTTAGTATACGAAACGAAAGAAAATCGTTTGAAAGATGCACCTTGAGGACGGCAAAGTTTCAAAAGTGTCTGCAAAAGTTCACGTTCGGATGCGAGTCCCTGATGTATCCACGCTAGCATATCACCGATATACCTGCAAACTATTCAAATTTCATCTCAGTGACTAATCAAAACTTGTCAAATCACTAAGTTAGCAACAATTACAAACAACTACTACAGCTCAAAATTAGCAAATCTCATAACAATCATATGTCGCCAAAGTGTAAACTTCATCCGCTATTTCGAATCGTCTCAACCACAAGAAGCAATGAAGCCCAAACATATCACATGTATAAAATCGTTGACAACAACTTAATAATGCCCTCAGAAATTTACTTATTTCATTTCCTCTTCACCTCTAATCCTACTGATATAACCCATCATCCAGAAATAATTGCATGGCATCGCACTTGATGCCATTCATTCTAGGCTGCTTAAATGTCGTATTTGCTGCAGAGTTCACCGGAAATAGCTGCAAACATACAAACCTGAGTGGATCATGTGATAACAGTTCGATCGGTTTTGGTGATCCTCCACCGCCTACAATTATTACTGTATAAACTGATATGTATATTTCAGACGGCCAGCAATAATTAAATCAAAAACTTTCAACGGCACAACTTAGAAACACCTTCAACAATGATGGATTTGGAAGAATGGAACGAAGATGAAATATTATACGAAAACAGATTCCTACTAAGATTTACAAGCTTAACCTCCAATAAACCTATAAAGTATTCACGCTGGATGGCGCACCTGTTACCTTTGTAATTAGGAAAATACGTGAAAAATGCAGCGGAACCTCTATTGAATACGATGAATGCTGCAAGCCGATAAAATGTCTGCAAAATTACGTCACTCGTAGCAATTATAGGGGCTAAGCATCCTCCCCACTGACTTCTGTTAATATTTGAAATAAAATCTCATAAATATAACCTCCTCGAGTCAATGCATCAATATATGCCCGTACGATATGATTCCTCCTCGCAGCTGTATATTCCTCGAGGGCATATTTGAAGAGCACTTCTCGATCCTGCATGGCCGCTATCGACTGCACCAAAACGCCTTTCAATTCCAGAAAATCCACATTCAACAATCGGCATTCTCCTATAACATTACTAAGAATCAGTATTTATACACAAGTGATATGGAAAGATGATCTTCCGTCTGAAAACAGCAAAAAATTTTGTTAGATGTGGCCAAAAGATAAGGAAGAAAGGGGAGATGGGTGGCAGAATAGAAATAAAGCTAAGGGCTATCGAAATGTGAAACGCCAAATAAATGCAAGCCAATGCATTCTAATTCAGCTCTAACACCAACAGCATTAAGAAGCAGTCAGCACGCGATTATAAAAAAGCATCGGCTAATGCCATATCCAACACGTTATCTATCCCGATCGAACACTACTTCCAATCTACTAAATTAAAACTGACAAATTAACCTCAGGCTATTAGTTTCTAGCCATATTCAAATTACTAGATCATAAGCTATTAGAGACCGATTCTATTAAAATAACCAAAAAAACACAACTTAACTGAAATGATCTTATTTAATGCATGAACATCTCACTAATTCACTGACTGATGAAACGACTAATAAAAATAAACGAAATAAAAAAGCACCAACTCTGAATAGAACGATAGAGCACCTCATACGCTTGTTCCAATTTTTTGGCCATTTCTTCCATTATTTCCAGTCTGTAATAATAATAAATAACAAGAGTATTTTGCAAGGTTAAATCTTTTTAATATCTCTAAAAGCGATGTTTTTTGGGCATTTCGCATTCGACTCTTGATTGAGATTACCCTGAAATACATAATAAGTGTGCTATGTTGTTGGACGTTCACGTAGCTAAGCACCAAGGTAGTGGACATTAAACTTGCCTACCAAGAACAATTGAAAAAAGTTCGAAATGAAAAGGCAAAAAAATAAGGAATAGACCGGCTTCGTTTCCATCAAATCCAGCTCATATATAGCGTTATCACCAATAAAAATAAATGAAAACACATACACAGCTAAGTGCTCTCCATTCGCCCGTAATAGCTGCTTACTATCCTCGTGTATCTGTCTCACACGTTGAAGTGCCAAGAAAAATTTCGAATCCACTGTTCCATCTAGAAGCGAAAAATTTCAATCGCAGGTACACCCTATAGATTGCTTTACCTATACCCTTCTTGAAAGCCATTGCTTTACCTATGCCTTTGTTGAAAGCCCTTGCTTTACCTACACTCTTCTTAAAAGCCCACGTTTTACCCATACCCTTGAAGGCCCCCATTTTACTGATACCCTTCTTGAAACCCCTTGTTTTACCTACATCCTTCTTGAAAGCCCTTGTTTTACCTATAAACTCCTTGAAAGCCTTTTCCTTAACTACATCCTTCATGAAAGCATGTGCTGATGTAAACTTCCACTACGAGATCGTACAGGAATACTATTCCCGGAAATTCATAGCAAAATGATTCGCTATGACGCAATATGCTATCGAGATGAACACTCATGCTAACATCTGTGAGAGTGAAAGCACTCGATACATTGGCTCAGCAAAAACCCTTGCTTCTTTTCGACAGTTTTATTGATTTTCCATAATTTTATCGGTATGTCAAGCACAAGCTACCGTAAAAGAGCAAATAAACACCCCCTAAAACAATTTTCGTTTCCCATTGTAAACTGTTAGCAGTGCCCTTACTCCTAAAAGATTTTCTATCCAATTTTTTCCCTCAAGGTGATATATATTGTTGGGTTTTAACGACTAAGGCAGTCCTAAAATATAAATAAAAAGGCTCAATGACCGAAAAAATTCGCTCCAAAGGAGAGTATTATACCATATCTGATTCCCTTTTTTCTATAAATCGTCTTTTCAAATACATCAAAGACAAAAAAGAGCTGCCAACAGAATACAAAACTATATTAGCTTTCCTTTTTAAATGTAAACCGCATCCCTCTGGGAACTCTGCCTCAATCTATTGAGTAAAACGGTTCTCTATACCAATGTAAGGTGTAATATTTCATCAACCACATCCTGCCAAATTTTATTCCACCAAACTCGATTGTAATCACTCACTTTATCTAATTACCTCCTGCAAAATGGCCCATGGATTCTCCTAACTAACATCGATGCTGTCGAAGATCAATTCGAATTCATGTAAGCGAGAATGGATCGGAATAACTCAAGCATTCCACCGCAAAGTGGTCAGTTTCATCGTACAGTGGTCACTTTCATCATACAGTGGCCAGCAATGAAGTAAATTAAACATTTTAAGAATGAAAAAAACTATGAAACTTTTTGAAACACGATATGCAAATGACCACCCCGAATTTGATGACAGTAAAAATGAATGAAAAGAAATGAAAATAGAAANGGAGGGAACATGGGGGAGAGTGGTGCCATTCTAAATTCGACATCCTTTTCGCATAATTTAACGTAGTTTTCTAACAGTAAAAACCTCGTATTAAATCTTCGCTTCACCACCTTTTTAAGTGCAAAAAGAGTCAACTTCATAAAACCAACGAAACACAGGAAATAACCTCTGCCATTTCTGAAAGGAGTTTTTTCTTAAATGAACACTTAAAAAAAGTTTCAAAATCAACAAAAATAAACTTTTCATCCTGAAGTGCGGCCGTTTTAGTGAGTAGATCCTGCGTTTTGGCTTTATTGCTCTGAATTTTATCGGCCATATCATCGCAAACTGCCTTCAATGAACGTACCAACGTCACAAAGTTCTGTACACGATCGTTCACCTGTAATAAAACCTCCTGCGATCATTCTACCTCACTAAATCACTAAATCATCTTATGTAAAGTTGTCTCGAAGATAATATTTAATATCCGTTAAGAGTTGCTTTCTAAATATATAAACCTTGATGAAAATTAAAAGAAATGGCAAACAATACCACCTCATACCTACCAGGTACCTTGTAAATACACCATTTCAGTATTGTCATATGCAATTTTATAGAATATATCGTATCACCAGGCTTGGCCAACCACCCACTGCTTGATCATAAATAAATAGTAGAACAATTATTTTAGGGCAATTATAAACAAAGCGATGCTGCAGTAGTCGTAGCTATCCCTCCCCTCCCTTCCCACCCCAACTCCCTTACCTCGCAAGTTAGCAATTTAAGGTTTATGCACATCTCTACGCTTAGATTTCGCTGACTACGATCCAGAATAATGTTTAAGGTTCCAATAATAATTAACATAACAACCAGCATATTTTCGTTAATCCTGAACCCATCGATGAACTGCATAACTATGGAGGAAACGAATTAAGCATTTCTAAATGTAGCGTCTTTTCCATGTTTAAAGAAGACTCTTTAAATAAATATTCAACAATTCCAACAACAAAATTTTTTATACATAAAAAAGATTGACTATGGAATCGAAACGAAAATTCAGTTTTAAGTAATATCTTTGAGCTGGATGCAATGATTACCAACTTCATAAAAGGATGAAACCTTTGTCACTTTAATATTAAAAACATCTTATATTGTTTAATCACCAGGTAAAACATCTGTTGCAAAAGCCATCTCTCACCCATCACGTTATCTCTCCTCATTTACACTCTCGAAAATAAGCAATTAATTTTGAAACACAGAGAATCAAAGAAAATACCTTTGCAAAGGCTTCGAGATACTCTCTGTTCGCTTTGATCTCTCGTTCTTCAAGCTGTTCCATCAAACGATGTTCTGTGTGAATATCAATCTCGCCTACCATTGGTGCAACATAATCCATCATTTCTATGAAATCCTGAAATTTGGTATCAGAAGTTAATATGGTTCGTAGAGATCACTTTTTGCTCAACAAGAGGAAAGCGCGACGAATGGATCGACAAATTAGCCGAAAGTTATGAGAGAGAACGAAGAGTAAGAGGGCTGGAGACGGAAAAATGCATCTGGAGTTGTAATTAAGGTCCCGGAGCAAATACCCTTCAGCAACAGATTCCGGTATATGTAACATAAGTCCTGGAGTACAGCAACCATTGACTTCAAAAACGGAAACAACATGATTTTCTTTTTTCCCTTAAAAATAACAAGTGAACTCATAAATACTTAACGATAATATGCCGACTAACAGTTAATAAGCATTGATAGACGACTAAGGGAGACCGGAATTGACGGTAGAAATCATCCTTCGACCGGAAAATCAAAAGAAAAAAAACAAAACAATTACCAATCTCGAGCGGGTTCACCCAGCTTCGTTGCGTTTTTAGGTTGTGAAAGTTCTATCTATGATTTATGCACTTATCACCTAAGGAATATTACAAATATTTTTAATCGAAAATTTGGTTACTTAATCATCACATCACTACAAAGTAAATATCAACGGAAATAAGGAATAAGTTGCAATCTTTTTAACTTAGTGAACTTACTTGATCGTTATGAAGTTTGCTAGAAACAAGTGCATCGATTTTCTTCTTTATTGGATTCGACGGATCCGCAACCGACGACGTACGTCCCGATGGTATCGAGGAGATCTTCTCATTTGTCGACATCACCCTTCTAAAACATAATATTCAATATGCAAATTAAACAGCACTATCGATAACACTGTCTTTGCACATAAAAAGCAATACAGTAACTAAATAAATCAACCATCAATCAATAACAAACCGACGTCCTTCAGTACACCTCATCAAAGTGGAGTCCAATTATTTATATTATATAAAATCCACTATATCACCTTAGGTGTTCTTTTTTGTTGAATAAAGTTGGTAATTTATGCAAAATTTATGCTCACACAAAGTTCTAAGCATATTTAGATTTGTTCCTTTTTAAAGAAATATTAGCAAATTGTTGAGATATTTCGAACTTTTTGGTGACCGAATGATATGAGAGAGACATTCTTATTGACGATTTAAACCCCCCCCTCTAAAAAAAATAGAAGCAAAAGATGTATCAAAATTATATAAAATTGTGGATTTGCCAAGACACGATGCAACCGTACTCACATTTTCGTTTCAGAAGTCATCCTCATTCTTAACAACGCTATTTTCACGCTCCAAACAATAATTCTAAGTAACTGAATGATGAGCCTGTGATGATAGACATTCAGGTACAGTAATCGTTAGTTATTACCCTTCAATAAGTACCATTAAAAAACCTGTATCGTATGAATTAGATGGTTGTCGGTATTTGCAGTTCTCTAGGGGGGTGTTTCATTTGTTTCATCTCTTAATCTATTTTCACACCTATATTGGATTTATTTGCCATAGTTTACGTGATGTGCATCACTTAGATATATTGCTAATCTAAACGAAGCATTGCTTCTCTATTCTACAATTTTTCTTGAATTTGATTTCCGTGATTTCTTTTTTATTCTGGCTTTTTAATTAAGGTCCTTAACTTGCAGCAGCCTATAGACTGCCAGTACGCTGATGACCACGACCCTCTCATAGTCGTTCTGCCGATCACCACAAAATTATTTCATTTGATATTGAACATTAATTTGAATATTAAAAATAACACCACTTTTATGCAAATTTTTGAAAGTATTCGAATATAGAATATGCACATATAAAATCTTTATACACTATTGAGT